>MU160288.1:53302-64072 GCA_015888305.1 Antheraea pernyi | reverse complement strand
TATACAGTAACCTAACACAACCAACGCGGTATTAGGGATTCGAAAAAAGAAAACGTCTATTCTCTACAGACGATTAAAAAAGACTATAAAAACTTTTTGATTCAAAGACGCTATACATAAATATTATATAGCTTGTCCCTGTCAAATTTAAACAAATATAACGTATACTGTTTAAAACACAAAGCTCGCCAAAAGAAATATAACATACAAAGAAATGTTTTAATAATTAAATATCAAAAGACGATAGTTACACGTCAGTGTAACATAATGCCTCGGGGAGCTTTGACCTTTCACCGCAGTCGTAAGGAGGGTGGAAAGGAGAATAAAACATCACAAGCTTGATGTGCCTAAGTGAAACGTCATCAAATAATCAGTTGAATGACATATGAGGATATTTTCTCTCGAAAAGGGCGAATCACATTATAACCCGTACTAATATTATAAATTTGAATGTAAGTTTGTTTGTTACGTTATGCCTTAATTACTTAATCGATTGTCGTGAAATTTTGCATACACGTTGTCAATGTATGGACACGTCGAGGGACATTACATCTACACCAAAACGAGTGAAGCTGCGAGCAAAAGCTAATATACAATATACTCAACATACGTGGATTTAGTTAATAAAATAAATATGTATCATGACTAGCTTCTGCTCGTGACTTCGTCCGAGTTGAATAGTTACTTTGAGCCAACGCTAATACGCAACGGAAGCACTCAAAAGGAAAAAAAACTATTATGAAAAATTCTTCATTAGTGCTCCGATCCTATTGGTCTTAGCGTGATGATATATAGCCTTATAGCCTTTCGCGATAAATGAGCTATCTACCACTGGAAGACTTTTTCAAATCGGACCAGTAATTCCTGAGATTAGCGCGTTCAACCAAACAAATAAGCTTTATGATATACTCGTATAATATTTCTCTCGTACTTGCCTCGAGCCGTCATTCAAATTACAATAACTTTTGATAGAGTGAACCAATTTTAATAAAGCAAAGACTAAGTTACTCCTGAGGATATGCTTTATCATTATATTGTACTCAGTATTTTAGTATGCGTGTTCATACAAACAGACAGGCAGACAGGCAGACATTAAAAAAATGATAGATATGTATTCTATTACCTATTCCTAGACACCTGCAACAATTTTTTTCACGAAAATTGAAAAAGTCAGACACTTTAGATTTACATTCTAATTATATGTGTAGATAGAACAATTAGGCTTTGTAATATTCTGATATGGCAACGATAAGATTATAAATATGGACAAACTTTATTTTTGTTATACTATGTAGGTTTTCACATTTGACTTCAATTTCACCTGAAGTCAAATAACGATATGGCCCTAGAGAGGGATTGGTTCTCATGTGCTGATGCCGGAACACTCTTGTATGTATTGGCGACAGATTTTTAACTTAAGGATGGTAGCTAGCCCATTCTATGATGGTCGATGTGGTATCCGAACGCGCTAGCCACTGAACCATCTGTGTTCAACTGTTCCTTCTTCGTTATAAAATCTGTATGTATAAAATACTTTTTGAAAATAACAAGTATAAGTTAATAAGTTCGGTTGTTCAAGTAAATTAAATTCTCGTTAAGAAGTTTGATTATAGACCGACGAGTCCTCCGGAACGTAAGCTATGAGCAATAAATAATAAATTCAAGGTAAAAGGGCTCGACAACAAAAGGGACGGGGATTATCTTAAAGTGTAGACCTCAATGTTGTATATAAAATACACGCTATCAATAATAAATACGATGGAGGATGATACGAAATAACAAATGTAACCTTGAAGCATGTTTTTGTTATAATAAACTAACAAATTCCATCTAGTATCAAAATAAATATTACTTTCTTCTATAAACCTGAAAATAAAGTTTTTATCAGTCATCTGTACATTCATTTACCATTCATTCAATAGTGATAAGTTTTTAATGAAATATTATGTGTTAGCCCGTGAACATTTCTAAATTAGTACAACTTATTTACAATAGTTGGTACACGATTTGTTTAGTACAAGTTATTTACAACAGACGGTATGTTAGTTGTTTAGTACAAGTTATTCATAATAGATGTCATGCGACTTATACTAATTAATTATATATACGATTTTAAACACTTTTCTGTAAACTTATTTTACTCCCTAAAAACGTATGATAGAGATTGCTTGTTTATAAAATATATAGATTAGAAAGGAAAGTATATTTAGATTTTAGCGAAATTGAAACGGGACGGAAAACATCTTATAAAGACGTCAACTATATACTAAAAGAGGTAAAGAACTTGTAAAAAGCATTAGAGTTGAATAATTCCGAATAGAACAATTTCACTAATACTGCTATATTTCTATACGAGTTCTTTAATCAAATGACTCTCGTTTGGGTTATTACATTTCGGAAACAGTTTGCAGGCCGGTATCATAGCGACAACTGTCGATGGATTTTAATTTTTCAGTGGTGATTGGTATTTTAAGAACATTTTGCGGTACAGTACAGGTATAAATAACGTCCAGTCACTGGGTCGTACTTCGAGAGAAAAACAAACACATTTAGAAGGTGGTAGAGCCACGCTGTAGCTATTACTAGTTTCAGCATGAATGGGTCGGCTCGACCGGGGTAGTAGCACCCTCTCACAGAACACCGACGTGAAGTAACAGTGCTTGCATTGTTGTGTTTCGGCCAGTGAGAGCGCCGGAGGCCCATTTCTTTTCCCCCATTCCCTTGGTGATCACTTAACATCAGGTGACCCACATGTTCGTTTGCCGCCTTTTGACATAAAAAAAAAAACAAACAAACCGGGCGGGTAGCTGGTATGCATATAATTTGAACGTATATCGGTTGATCCAAGCATGATTCGTCCTCTGTAACTCATGAAATACATTTTAACCTTTACTCTTGACTTTCTAACTCGCGTTTATACTTCTTAATCTACGTCTGGAATCTAACTTTATTCACTTTTTTTTAACTTCGAAACTTAACTTTAAAGACCTTTACTTGGAACTTGAACTATTGTAATATATCATGAGTATTAAAATTGACTTCTAAACGACCCTCATCTATAATCTTAATTTGATATATGTCATATTTCGTTATTAATGAATACTTATAACATTTGATAAATCTTTATTAGTTATTTTTGTTCTTTGAGTACCACTCTATCTGATGTCCGTTAGCTCGGCATATTTTATTAGTGTGAAAAAATCGGAATTATTGTAAATCCCGGCCATTCTTGGATGTTACACAACCAGGAGTGTGTGAAATACAGACCGGCTTCCTATTTCCCAGTAACTTTTCTCATCCTTATTACTTGCAAGATCTCGTATTTATTATACTTGAGCACATGTATTTATATAATTCACAGAATAATGATTTAATATTTCCGCAAAATATACACAGATATTAGAAAAAAAAGTTAAGGATGTGAGTAAAAAAAATATATCGACATGCTGTTTAGAAATCTTGAAAATATCGATAAATGATATATTCACAAAAACTTGATAATTGTATTTTTATTTTTTAATAAACTTAATATAATAATGTATAAATAATAAAATTCGAAATAAGATGAAAAAAGATTTATAAAATTAAAATACTTTTTTTTCTCGTACTGATTACGCTATTGACCTTTTTTTTCGAACTGACTACGCTATTTACCTAACAAGGTCTTAACAGTTTCACAGGACTACTAAGGCAAGCGCTTAAGGCACTCAGCCGATTTTATTTTAACAACTAGCTCAAGGATGCACGGCACACCTCGGCTTGGGCTGTTGCCTGACTCATGCAATTCGCGACCTATCTTTTTTTTTTAACGTGGGGAAATCCCTTATGGATGGGGGAGAGGGTGGGTTATGTCCGAATCGCACGGACTAAAACCCCACGGTATACCGACCGACCGTAATTGTTGGGGCGGCAAGGGATTGAACAGGCTAATCAACCTTGTAGAGCCGCTCCAACGGTTCGCCCGGCGCAAAGTGACTGCCGGGTTCCTACATATAGAGAGACCACCAGCTGCCTCCCCTCGTCCGTCGAATCTGTGCAAAGTTGGGCAAAGCGCCGCCTCCTCCTGCCGGTCCCCCGTTGGCGGAGACGGCCACTTATGGGGTCTACCTCGCGGGCCCTTTCCGCCGCCTCCTTCTGCGAGATCACCTCCTCCTCCCCCTCCTGTGTGTATATGTTGTGTAAAATTGAAGCAGTAGTGTGAGTAATGCATATTTTAATTAATTCAATGTACTTCTAATGCATTTTATATACAATAAAACACTTCTCCTCCATATAACTATGCCAAGTTTCACGTTCATCCGTTCGCGCATTTTTCTCAAAAAGGGATACAAAGTTTGGGCTTCACGTATTAATATATAGATAGGTTATATTACAGTAAAGTGTCATCAACATCCGTTAAGTAGTTATTGCATGAAAAAGTAACAAACATCCAAATGGAATCTTCTGGTAGCTCTTTCTGTATAAATAAAAATAAATTGTATATAAGCGCATCACTTCAGAACGGCCATACAACTTGGCTAAATATTTTTTGTTGTGTTTTTAATTGCCAGGACAAGATTTGTATTAATCAAAATGTTGGAAAAATCACACAGAAAAGTGAATGAGTGGGATAAAAGATTTTTGATGTTCTGTTGTTAGATTGCCAATTTATTTCTTTACATGGTCGTACTGTAAAGGAAAGGTTTGATCTCATTTTCTTCTTTTAGCCTGCTACACACATACCGATATATCCTAGCGATTTCAGACTATACAGTTAAATCGAACGCTCCTAGTGTCTCCTCCACACGCCACCGATATCGATTTCGGTAGTCAGGTCTTCGCAGAAACTCGCGCAAGAGACATGTCATCCTCGATAGAATATGATGTTTTTTATATGCTTTTCTAAGATTCTTCATCTCCCTAACCACTATATCCCTGCTGGCATTTGGGTCTATGGCGTTGTATTTTTCAACATGCCTCTTGGAGGCGGCATCTTTTTTTTGTTGTTGCGATTATGTTATTCCTGTGATTTTGTCTAAAGGCAAGTTTCGATTCTGTAGCTTTCTATGGGCTGTTCCAGTTATTCGCGGCTTCCACCTCTTTCGTCTTCCAAGTGTGATCCACGCGTACACACACAAGCGAACTCCGTGACAAACGAAGCCGAACTGAGCGGTCGTCATCGACACGCGACGATAAAACTGCAAATGCAGTTCACAACACTTTTTCCAAAATAAATTGTAATCGTTGACGATGAACGCTAGTCTGCAACGATTTTTCGTATACACGATCAATAAATCTGCACGATTAATCGCTACTATATATCGTCACGTGTATAGCAGGCTTTAATAAACCCGTGCGATGCCAAGACGGGCAGCGACCTTCTTTATAAAATTCAATACTAACACGTCACCAAATGATATATGTCTTTGGGTTAATTTTCAATATTCGGTAGTATTAAAAATGAAATACAATAAAACGACATAGTACTCGAAAATTGGTTTGGACTGTATTATTTAAACAACTATGTTACCGTGCCAGTGACCTCTTTCCACGTATTGTTATAGCTAAGCTCTCCCTCCACTTCAATAGGGCTGGCATACTCTTTGAAAATTTTTTTTTTTATTATAAATTACTTCATCGCTAAACTCCATTTTATATATACATTTCTTATGTACGTGTGTATGTCACTGAACTCCTCCTAAACAGCAGGACCGATTTTGATGAAATTTTGTGTACGTGTTCTAGTGAATTCGAGAATGGTTTAGATTCACAATTGGACCCGGTAGGTGGCGCTACGGTTGAATTTTAGATTTTTTTTTTATCAAGGCAGGGCAACGTCCGCCGGGCCTGCTTGTATTTTTATAATCCTATTCATGACATAGTAGACTTCTTTGCCAAATATTATAATGAAACATTAAAAAAAAACTACATTTAAATCAAAGATGTTGGTGTATAATTTTCAATAAATTTCAGGACTGACCATTGAACTTTGCAGCTATTTAGATCACACTTCATGAAGTCAACAACCAACGCATATATCATAATATTGAACTTGGCCCTCATTTCACATTTATATTTTTAATGGAATGAAATTCTTGTACTAAGTTAAAATCCACATTTACTTAATTAATTGCACGTACAAGTTACACTGCAAGTGTAACTTGTACGTGGTAGAGCCACGCTGCAGCTATTACTGGTTTCAACATGAATGGGTCGGCTCGCCCCGGGTAGTACCATCCGACCCACAGAAAACCGACGTAACAGTGTTTGCATTGTGTTGCGAGTGAGAGCGACGGAGGACCACCTCCTATAACCCCTTCTCCTTCCCTTCCTCCCCCTCGCATCACAGGCTGGCAACGCACTTGCGACTCCTCTAGTGTTGCAAGTGTCTATAAACGGTGATGATCACTTAACATCAGGTAGCCCACCAAAAAAAGTTAAGGATGTGAGTAAAAAAAATATATCGACATGCTGTTTAGAAATCTTGAAAATATCGATAAATGATATATTCACAAAAACTTGATAATTGTATTTTTATTTTTTAATAAACTTAATATAATAATGTATAAATAATAAAATTCGAAGTAAGATGAAAATAGATTTATAAAATTAAAATACTTTTTTTTCTCGTACTGATTACGCTATTGACCTTTTTTTCGAACTAACTACGCTAGTTACCTAACAAGGTCTTAACAGTTTCACAGGACTACTATAGCAAGCGCTTAAGGCACTCAACCGATTTTATTTTAACAACTAGCTCAAGGATGCACGGCACACCTCGGCTTGGGCTGTTGCCTGACTCATGCAATTCGCGACCTATCTTTTTTTTTTAACGTGGGGAAATCCCTTATGGATGGGGGAGAGGGTGGGTTATGTCCGAATCGCACGGACTAAAACCCCACGGTATACCGACCGACCGTAATTGTTGGGGCGGCAAGGGATTGAACAGGCTAATCAACCTTGTAGAGCCGCTCCAACGGTTCGCCCGGCGCAAAGTGACTGCCGGGTTCCTACATATAGAGAGACCACCAGCTGCCTCCCCTCGTCCGTCGAATCTGTGCAAAGTTGGGCAAAGCGCCGCCTCCTCCTGCCGGTCCCCCGTTGGCGGAGACGGCCACTTATGGGGTCTACCTCGCGGGCCCTTTCCGCCGCCTCCTTCTGCGAGATCACCTCCTCCTCCCCCTCCTGTGTGTATATGTTGTGTAAAATTGAAGCAGTAGTGTGAGTAATGCATATTTTAATTAATGTAATGTACTTCTAATGCATTTTATATACAATAAAACACTTCTCCTCCATATAACTATGCCAAGTTTCACGTTCATCCGTTCGCGCATTTTTCTCAAAAAGGGATACAAAGTTTGGGCTTCACGTATTAATATATAGATAGGTTATATTACAGTAAAGTGTCATCAACATCCGTTAAGTAGTTATTGCACGAAAAAGTAACAAACATCCAAATGGAATCTTCTGGTAGCTCTTTCTGTATAAATAAAAATAAATTGTATATAAGCGCATCACTTCAGAACGGCCATACAACTTGGCTAAATATTTTTTGTTGTGTTTTTAATTACCAGGACAAGATTTGTATCAATCAAAATGTTGGAAAAATCACACAGAAAAGTGAATGAGTGGGATAAAAGATTTTTGATGTTCTGTTGTTAGATTGCCAATTTATTTCTTTACATGGTCGTACTGTAAAGGAAAGGTTTGATCTCATTTTCTTCTTTTAGCCTGCTACACACATACCGATATATCGTAGCGATTTCAGACTATACAGTTAAATCGAACGCTCCTAGTGTCTCCTCCACACGCCACCGATATCGATTTCGGTAGTCAGTTCTTCGCAGAAACTCGCGCAAGAGACATGTCATCCTCGATAGAATATGATGTTTTTTATATGCTTTTCTAAGATTCTTCATCTCCCTAACGACTATATCCCTGCTGGCATTTGGGTCTATGGCGTTGTATTTTTCAACATGCCTCTTGGAGGCGGCATCTTTTTTTTGTTGTTGCGATTATGTTATTCCTGTGATTTTGTCTAAAGGCAAGTTTCGATTCTGTAGCTTTCTATGGGCTGTTCCAGTTATTCGCGGCTTCCACCTCTTTCGTCTTCCAAGTGTGATCCACGCGTACACACACAAGCGAACTCCGTGACAAACGAAGCCGAACTGAGCGGTCGTCATCGACACGCGACGATAAAACTGCAAATGCAGTTCACAACACTTTTTCCAAAATAAATTGTAATCGTTGACGATGAACGCTAGTCTGCAACGATTTTTCGTATACACGATCAATAAATATGCACAAATCGGTTTGCACAGATTAATCGCTACTATATATCGTCACGTGTATAGCAGGCTTTAATAAACCCGTGCGATGCCAAGACGGGCAGCGACCTTCTTTATAAAATTCAATACTAACACGTCACCAAATGATATATGTCCTTGGGTTAATTTTCAATATTCGGTAGTATTAAAAATGAAATACAATAAAACGACATAGTACTCGAAAATTGGTTTGGACTGTATTATTTAAACAACTATGTTACCGTGCCAGTGACCTCTTTCCACGTATTGTTATAGCTAAGCTCTCCCTCCACTTCAATAGGGCTGGCATACTCTTTGAAAATTTTTTTTTTTATTATAAATTACTTCATCGCTAAACTCCATTTTATATATACATTTCTTCTGTACGTGTGTATGTCACTGAACTCCTCAATGGGATTATGATAACTAAAGTAAGATACGAAATATTTGATTATTTTTCTCGCTCTGTCTCTTCTATTACCGCTCACCAGGAGCGTTGAACGTTTAATACAACAGTGCTTTCATACCCCCTCCATGGTAGCGTTAAACGTTTAACGCAACCTTGTTGGAAGTCGCATTAGAAGATTCACATCAAAAACAATAATTCTATATTACCCGCTTTGAGTGAGTCATTTTTATATATGTATTTTTATTTTACTTTATTAATAAGTAGCTGTGCTAAAGCATTCGTCCGCGTGAAACCTTATTTAAAAAAAAACGGCGATTAATAAAGTCATATATATTATCAGTCAGAATATATTGCATCTATTTACTTATCTACGTTTCTCTCCTACATATGTCGCGTCGTCATTAAAAGTGCAATAACTTTTGGTTGACTGAACCAATTTTAATGAAACAAAGACTAAACGTTACTCGAAGATATGTTTTATGATTCTATTGGAGAGGTTTTATCGTGAACGCAGTACTTTAGCAGTGATGCGCGTCTATAGAAACAGACATTATGTATTTTACTTGTTCGTAGTCAACAATATTTGTTACCAACATCTAAAAAGTACAGACTTTTTTTTTTCTCGAACTGACTACGCTATTGACCCGGCGGGGTCTTCACAGCTTCACCGGACTACCCCTTTTGAGTTATAACACTCTTATTATATGTATAGATTTGAAACGAGTGACAACCCTGTATACAATACACAATATTCCGCATGAAATATAACAAAAATATGTTGTTCACTGTAAAGATGTACGAAGACGTGCCTTGTACTGGACTCCAAGAATAAATATAATTGAAATTAATATATCTGTATCGTTTTCATTTTAGCGGGCGTTTTGTTTTTTTACCTCGCTTTCGTCTACATAACTCAGTAACCATAGTAACATATAAGAATATTTTTTCGAGTTCAATGAGCACTATTTAAATTGTCGAATATTAAAAACTGTTTTTTATATATTGATTTATGTTTGTGCAAGATTTCAAGATGTTAACTCATTTATTGTATACAATTCAATGTTATAATTTATTAATAGTAATTTTCAAAATAGAAGGGTTCTTTCTAAAAAGATATTAGACCATAAATGTATAACTTATTGATAATATGGGCATATTATATCATAATAAGAACATTTTTAAATCATTGTTTCATTAGTTCCTTATAAGGTGTAAGCGAGCACTGAGGTAGTCCCAAATATGTTGCTGATGATAAACCTCATTTGACACACTTTTAGTACTTATATATCTAATGTATACGATACATATTGCTAGTGGCGTGCATGTCGTACTTACAGTTGTTTTTAAAGAGCATTTCTATAGTTGTACATGGTCTCACAATTTTATATTTCTCTAATACAATTTAAAAAATAGCGTGTGGAGCAGCGGGTACAGCTAGTCAGAAATAATATTAAAAGCAATGAGTGCAAAAGGATATTTTTTTTATGTAATAGGTGGCAAACGAACAGATGGGTCACCTGATGTTAAGTGATCACCACCGTCCATGGACACCAACAACACCACAGGAGTCGCAAGTGCATTTGCCACCCTTTGGGGGGAAGGGTTAGGGGAGGGAGAGGGAGAGGAGCGAGGAGAGGGAAGGGAAGGTGGGCCTCCGGCGCTCTTACTGACCAAACGAAATGCAACAATGCAAGTACTGTTACTTCACGTCGGTTTTCTGCGAGAGGGTGGTACTACCCCGGGTGAGCCGACCCATTAATGCTGAAACCAGTAATAGTTTCAGCGTGGCTCTACCACCATTAATACGTCTTTACTTTATAGATAGAAATGTTGGGTGGTAAAACATAAAATAGTAGAAAATAGAAGTAAATATAAATACGATTAATTACGAATGTATGTAAATGTAAATACGAGTAAATGAGATTCTGTATTGGTTTATTAGTGATACTTCGATAAATATATTAAATAATGCTTGCATTTCAATTACGTAAGCATTAGGTGATGATATAAACCCAATGATGATCAAATTAGTAAATGAGGTAAGCAGATCGTAAACGACCTTTAAATACCCTGAAT
>MU160288.1:28465-51585 GCA_015888305.1 Antheraea pernyi | reverse complement strand
TGAACCGCTTTGGAATTCCGATGTAGGTCGTGGACGGGTTAGGTTTGCTGTTAAAGGTAAACTTACAAGTAACTTACTTAGTAACATAACTTACTAATCTGTATAATAAATTAAGAACTGAGTTAGACATCTTTGGTGACTCGTTGTTCACCTTCAAGGAATAGACTTGCTGTTGCTGAGAGACATAAGTTTTAGTTTCTAACAATTTATACCTTTATTATGTTTATATTTTGATTTTGTGTTTCTGATTCTACATACTAAAGTATATTCATGTTCATTCCTTTTGTAATCATTCTTTGTGATACTCTTATTATCTAAAATTTGCACTTAAAATCAAGCAAGGTGTTTTATTAAATTAAGCAATATCATTCACTTCAGAATACAAAATGCATTGCTCACCCAAGGGCCTACAGAAATCGTTGACAGTTGGCTGAAGTCTGCCCAAATGGCAGTTCAATGTTGCCGGCGGTGATCTCCCAGATTCGCAAGCTATGTTAACTGAGGACGCATGAGCCACTGTCAGTCCAGCACGGTAACCCGATTCATAGGTTGCCCCATGAAGAAGTGGTAGTTCACAGGTTGCTGAAAATAATTATAAAGCATAGGACCATCATTTTATTTAATCGTACGGCTAAATAGAGTATCCGTTTTCTGTTATCCTCGCTTAATTGATAACTTTATTTGTCGACGCAGGGTTCATGGATATAAGTCCTTACAGCGTCTATCTCTAATGGCAGCAAATGTTGCCGGAATTTAATTATATATCTAAATTATAATACTGGGGTGTATGATGGATGTAGCCTATGCACTGAGTCAAGTATACGACGGTATATACTCACCGCAACCGATAGTGAGATCTCTGAGCATAAAGGGCTATCAGGGCGAACAAATATCCTCACACACCCCCAACACTCTCTTCCTGGTACACACACAAGAAGAGAAAAAAGCCCTGATAAACAAGGGCTACGGGGCAGGGGAAGGATCGCGTGTTCTGACAGTCCACGAATCTCAGGGATTGACCTTCAAATCGGTGGTGATCCTGCAAACAAAGGGCAGAAGGATGCAAATCCACGATAGTGTTTCACATGCTATAGTGGCAATATCCAGACACACTCACACCTGTGTCTACTATACCGACGTGACTGATGACGCGGTTAGTAGCTTCATCCATCGGGCCATGGACGCTCCGGCGCGGCATATTGTGGATTATAACTTAAAGATGGGGGATAGGGGACCGGAATGAAACCGACATAAAGGCACTAACGTCTAAAACAGCTAAATAAATATATACATATATTAAAAAACTACCCAACAGATGCTCACAAATACGATTTTTAACTTACATATTAAATAAAATAAATATAGCAAAAAATGGTGCGGACCGAGAGTCTGCAGATAAGAAAAAAGAAAAAAATATATATAATACTTATTGCAAATAGGTGGAAGTTATAAATATACATAAGGAAGGCAAAACGCCACAAATTAAACCATTTTTTTATTTCATAGGAGGCAAACGAACAGGTGGGTCACCTGATGTTAAGTGATCACCGACGTCCATAGACACTAGCAATATCAGGGGAGTCGCAAGTGCGTTGCCAGTCTTGAGTTTGGAGGACGGAGGAGGAGAGGGTATGTGGGCCTCCAGCGCTCTCACTGACCGAACGAAACGCAACAATGTAAGCACTGTTACTTCACCTCGGTTGTATGTGAGAGGGTGGTACTATTATTTTTATTACTATTTATGCTGAAACCAGTTTAGTAGCTTCAGTGTGGCTCTACCGCCTACAGAAGTGAAGTTATTTCTTTTAATTAATTAAAACATATTACGTAAAGTATTCAGGCATATTCATGATGCTACTACCTTTTGCTCTCAGTTTCGCTTCCCTTAATGTACATTTGAGCTATCTCACGGGAACAACGTATCTTTTCATTGGATAAAAATCCTTTTCTGTACCTCCTGACATTATATATGCAATATTTCATAAACGTTCTTTACGTGTGTCAGACGAAATTTCATACAGTTACTGTTCAGTAGTACCATCTACGTACACCTAATCGTGCGCTAATCGTTCCAAAAAATAATTTCCTTTGTATTTTTATATATGTACTTTGCGATATTTCAATCTACTATTACTAATCTAAATTGGTAACACTGTCGGCTGACGGTACACTAGAACATCGTGAGAAAACCTGGACCCAGAGAATATATATTGTAATGATCACCGGTTAATGTACGTATGACACCGATAGATGTCACTAGTTGTTACTTTGGCGATTGACATTGATGAGGTGATTAAATGCGGGTACGAGTAAAAACGGATATTTAGGAAATGAACGTTGGATGAGACGTCGAAAGTGAAGGTTTAATCGTTTGGTGCACTGTAATAATAAAATAGTAAACTTGAAATCATCACTGTTAAGACAACGTATATATTAGTGGATCGTATTCGACATGGGGTAAGCTATGTTACTTATTAAAGTGTGTAGCATCCAAAATAACCTAGCTTCTATATTAATACATCTTCATGAATTTGATTACAGTTTACCGAAACGCCCTGGAGTGCATTGAACAATACCAATTTTCGGCATATTAGGAGCTATTTCTCCGTCGGTGCTAACCGAAACGACGGGAGTGCATTGAACAATACCAATTTTCGGCATATTAGGAGCTGTTTCTCCGTCGGTGATAACCGAAACGACGATCAGTGTCTACCGAGGCCATCAAGGTCTACCTACGTGAGAATCTTCAAACTCATCTCCGCTGAGGTCGAACCCGCATCATTACAATATGTTAAAAAGATAGACCTGATCGAGTTTCTTATCGGTTCTTCTCGGTTTCTTATCGGTTCTTCTCGATGACTGGGTTTATGCGAACATCGTCTAAATAGCTCACATTCGCTGCGCCAATCAAAAGGGTTTGTTTTTTAAACAATCCATGCATGGATTTCTGTGATTGCTGCATGTTTCAACATCAAACGGACAACTTGTTGTTATTCGAGACCTACAACGAACATCGTCGCGTACCAAACGTTTCTTTCCAAAAAAAACCTTGTGAGCGGTGCATAGGTTTATAACACCGAAATTGAGTGGTAATGTGTTCTGCGGCCACGTACGTTACCGGGTTATATCAGCAGCGCGAAAACATAAGGTAAGTCGTGCATTGTACTGTTGATGAAGTGTCAGCGAACGTATATTACTACCCAAACGTGCGGATGCATTGAGAACTGGTAATAAATGGTTTTAACATTCATAAGCGCCTTCTTAGGGCCTAAATTGAATAAAATATTTTTGATTGGATCACCACAACCTTATAGTCTGGTTTTAGCCAGCTTAAATGTAAAATAGGAATCTAACATAACAAAATAGTACTCTCCGATGCGATGAGATTTGTTAAAAGGAATGTTTTAAAAGATTACTATCTGACAAATCGGCGCTATGTCAAAGGGCAGTCCCTTGTCAGGGGGTTTATTGTTGCGACGACCTGGATCGCGGACGGAGCTTTACTACGGCTTTACAATATATTTTATATACTTCTGCCGCTAACTTTACCATCAATACGTATACATTTATTTATATATTTATGTTCTATCTTCTCTACTCTCTTACATTTGTCTACCTTCATACTATTTTTTATACTTAGTAGGTTTTATCGTGTGAAGGTGGTAGAGCCACGTTGAAGCTATTACTGGTTTCAGCATGAACGGGTCGGCTAGCCCGGGGTAGTACAATCCTCAGAAAACCGAAGTAGCAGTGCTTGCATTGTTGCGTTTCGTTCGGCCAGTGAGAGCACCGGAAGACCATCTTCCCTTCCCTCTCTTCTCCCCTTCTCTCCCCACTCCACCACCCCTTCCCCCGAAACAGAGGCTGGCAATGCACTTGCGACTCCTCTGGTGTTACTAGTGTCTATGGACGACCGTGATCACTTAACATCAGGTGGCTACTGTTCGTTTATCTCCTATGATATAAAAAAAATCTGATCTTAAATGAGGATTTAATGTAAGATGATAAATATGCTATGCATAGAGGGACTGGCTCTCGATTGCAGCTGTCGGAACGCATCGACAGGTGCTTGGTGACAGATTTTCTTTTTTTTTTATTGTAACACGGCAAAATGACTGCACTGTGCCTGATGGTAAGCAGAGTACAATCCAAAAGCAATGGCGACCACCGAGTGACACAGAATCCATCGCCGGTCGCCGCTGTCATGCCGGCCTGCGAAAGGCTGGATATGCACAGGCTGATCCCGAAACACGACCCGCAAGAGCAAATCACTACGACAGGCTTTTTCGCCATAAACATGGTGGTTGCGACCCAGTCAGGCTGTAAAACCCTACCACCCCGCTTTTGCCATAGCATCGTTCGTTATTGAGCAGGGTGCACCACGTGCAGGTGAGGTTGGCTTGGATGTCTCAAGTCTTCGATGTTATGCGACACCCCTTACACCCCATAACCCCTTACGATTCGAGCTAGCAAGGCGGGCTTAGAAAAATATCTGCTACCATCGTTCATCACCAAAAGTTCAGACTTAGTAGTATTTGAACTTATATTGCTGGACACGATGTCCGACCACGTTATCAACTGAACCAAAAATATCTATGGATAGTTACATTTATAAACATTAAATCACAAGTAGCTTTTCGCGTCTGCTGTATGTTTCCTACGTTGTTCTAAATTATGCAACGGATTTTGATATACTTTTCAGTATCATTTCGATAATTTTTTCTCGAAAATTTACTAATACACATTGCTCGATGTATTGTGTTACATTAATCAAATATAGAGTCAATGCAGTCAGGAATGCAATAAACACTCCGTAGATACTGTCACTATTTATTTGTGCAGAGCTTTGCCTTACAATACTTTGTACATAACAATGCGTAGATATCACCGACATCTTGCCTTTTAAAGGCCGATCTATGTAAGTAAAGCGATTACTATTTACACATAATTCCGCAAAATAATTTAAGTAACACAAAAATAATAAAGTATGAACAAATTAATGTTATTTAAGCTATACAACAATTATATATAATTATCCTTATTTATATATCTCTAATGTATTTACTAATCTGTTTCGACATGTAGATCAGCGACATCTTGCCTTTCATAGGCCGAACTATGAAGTCAAATAATAATATACTATTTATTCATAATTCTGCAAAACTATTTATTCATAATTCGAAGTAAATATAATAACGATCAAACTAATGATTCAATTCTATATAATAATTCTTATTTATAATTATATAATATATAATATTTATATTAATAATTTCTATATTAATTTCTTATTTACTTCTTATTGAAGTCTATATAATAATAATAATTCTTATTTATGTATTTTTAATATGGTGGCGCTAGTGTCAATGTACATCTATAATATGGTGGCGCTAATGTCAATATTCCGGTCGTATTGTAGTCTCTTCTCTTGAATGTGATGCAGCGGCACCGGAGGATGCTACAAAATATCTTAGTAAAGAGTTATATATCATAAAAATATCTACAGAAAATCTCCCGATTATGTGTTATATATCTATTTATAATCCCATACCAGAGTGATCAAGCTTAGACTTAAAAACGAACCCCAAATTTAATTCTGATAAAGTTGAATTGTGAAATTCTGAAAACCTTTGTTATTTCAATAATAACTCGAAATTAGTATTTCTGAATTCCTTTCATGTAAAAACCGGAGACCCAGTTATCGTGCTACGTCTATCACCATGCAGTCCGATAGCTCGTAACGCATGAGGATAATATCGACCGGACAAAACGGAAACGCCGTAACTTACATTTT
This sequence comes from Antheraea pernyi, assembly GCA_015888305.1. Classification (NCBI taxonomy): domain Eukaryota; kingdom Metazoa; phylum Arthropoda; class Insecta; order Lepidoptera; family Saturniidae; genus Antheraea; species Antheraea pernyi. The sequence goes on along the minus strand of MU160288.1, from coordinate 45,791 downwards.
GAGCTAAACCACTTTCTACCATATTCTTGTATAAAAAAATACCGCTTCTAATGGTCTGGGTCACGTTTTCCTACGATTACATTTTTCGTTGATACGACCTTGGTTTTTTACCTAGTTTAAGCACTACTGATAGATGTCGTAACTAGAGTAAAATATGCATTTTTTAAACATAAAATAGACACTACTTTGTTTCTGTGTTACAGGAACTGCTTGGAATTGCTTGCTATATAAGTACATACCAATTTTCAACTTTCTATCTCTATAAATATAATATGAGTTATGAATTTTTGAAATGGTTTTTTTGGCTCTGGTGTAAAGTTGGGTTTTCAAGTTACGACAATTCCGCTTTCTTCCGTCGATATTTTCCCATGCCTAAATTTATTGCGACCATAGACAAAACTTCGTGGAGATACACGCAAGTATGACTGTAGCATAGGGATAACACAAAATAACTATGTTTATCTCTTTCATATCATTAAAAACAATGCGTTATTTGCGACGCTATTTTCACAAATATAGTATTTATCCTCATCCTATTGAAAATTTAGTTTCGCTGGGCATTAGTCTTAAGAATAATTGGTAAACCTTAGAAAATCCCACAGATTTAAAATTGCGCGAAACAAAAAAGAATCACTTCCTTAAGCTATAAAAGTAAGGTCACCAAAAAAATTGTTCTACGTTCCTTGTCTACCATTGACGTTACTAACGTAATAATATTGCAATCGTGTGAAACCGGAACGAGTCGATAGTTAATAAATAAATCATTAAAGACGAGAGGTAATTCAATATTAATAGCAATCCTGAGACGAGATTTAAGGATCGAATCACTCCAAGTTGTAATTTCATTTGAAACAAATCACCCAATATCTTAGTCTGTTTCAGAACTCGACAGTGATTAGTCGCCGGCTACTTGTCTTATCTATAATTAAGATAAATCCTACTTCCAAAAGCAAGTTAATTGTCTTTCACTGTTCCGTAAAATAAAATCTTTCAGTATCTTTTTATTTATTTCAAAACACGCTGTCTTTGGATATTCTGAAAAGTTGATATGGCATGAAATCTGTATATTGATTAATTTCATTCTGGTATCTAATTAAAAATTAAGAAAATTAAAATATAAACGTTTGTATTAAATAAAAAAATAATATATTATCATAGTAACCGTAACTCCACTAAATCTTTATTTAATTGCATATACTTTAAAAAAATGTAAAAAATGTTATTTATTTAAAGTTACTTTATGTATTGAATTACGTTTTGTATCCAATCAGAGCCTAGTTCAGGCGCCATCTTGTTATAATGTTCGTCGGGCCGCGAATTTGATTAGAAATGTCGGCGGATGTAGTCCTTTACTTATTGATTATTTATATTACGTAACATATAATATGACTTGTTGTATTTATAAAAAAATACTTTTTTAAATATCAACTCCGTTAAATATGAGTTGTGGTATTTTTCTATAATATAAAATATAACAAAATTAAAAAGTAATTTTTTTGAAGTAAATAAATTGTATTACTTGCTGCATCCAATCAGAGCAAACTTTGAGAGTGGTCGATACGCCGCGCCATCTTGGCGTTATGTTTACAAACTTTGCCTGTTTTGAATCAGTGTTCGTACTCACAGAGTACTTTATATTATAAGAAATTCTTACACCTCTACTATGTTACGACGTGGTAGAATTGTGAAACATGTGAAAACTAAGATTACAAAGAGTTAACTAACATTTTACAAATAATATAACATATTTTTTAAGTACACGGTATGTCACAATCTCAAAGAAAGACGTTTGTTCATAAGCAGTGTTTTCTCAAAAGAAATAAATGTATTATTGATAGTTATAAGTTTTTGTTATAATGAGAATCTTTTCGCCATTATACATGTGAGGTAATCAATAGGTTGCACAAACGTTTGACAGCTAGTAACAGAGCTGGGATTAAGATTTTCTTTTCTTCGTGTCATCGTAGGTCGGTATATATTATAAAATGCCACACACTTATCTCTGGAAATTCATTAATTCATTTAGTATATACTAATATATCTGGACTACTATTTTGAGGTACAGTTTTGAGTATGAATGTGTTACTAAGAAGCTATTTTTGAAATTATTGATATTTCACTAATAGTATGCTACGTCTACAGAGAAAGATAAAGGCTTTGTTGCATTGTTATTCAATTTGGCAAAATAATTAACATAGGTTACATTTCACAGGTATGCAAATGTTAAAATGGACGTGTGGTCTAAGTGCAACTGATAAGATTAGCAATTAAGAAAGAAGAAACAGGAAGTAGAAAATAATAACAATGAAAAAGAAGTTGCGCAGTAACGTTAGCGGGATATGTTATGAACATAAGAAAGTTACAGTGCATTTGAGGCTCAACGATGAACTTATTGGCATAGGATTGTGATAAGTTTAAGGGGAATCTTTCGAAGTGGGTGACAAAAACTTATGCACTTGCGAACCAATTGAACCAAACGAACCCGTTCTAAGCTTACCATGTTGTCATTTAAGGTCACACCATCAATTAAACTAAGATGAGTGTCAAACGTTTAAACTATAGAGTATACAAAATGTGAGAACTAGGTACTCCCCTCGGCAGCGGCTCAAGCCTCGGTCCGTTCCCTCGGCGTGGAGCCCTTAAGATACAGTGCATTTGAGGCTCAACGATGAACTTATTGGCATAGGATTGTGATAAGTTTAAGGGGAATCTTTCAAAGTGGGTGACAAAAACTTATGCACTTGCGAACCAATTGAACCAAACAAACCCGTTCTAAGCTTATTTGTATATATATGTATATATATATGTTGTCATTTAAGATCACACCATCAATTAAACTAAGATGACTGTCAAACGTTTAAACTATAGAGTATACAAAATGTGAGAACTAGATACCTCCCTCGGCAGCGGCTCAAGCCTCGGTCCGTTCCCTCGGCGTGGAGCCCTTGAGTACGATGCTCGCGCGATACACTCACACAAAATCTTACATCACTGCGACAATATTACACATATCACCTCCACACACGTGCACGCATACACGCATACACATGCAAGTGGAAGGGTTTTATCTTTTTTCCCTTATCAAACTGAAATAGTTTAGAATATTATCCGATACGAAATTTATATAAGAGTTGTTGAGGTATGTATGCTTGGTACACATATATGTTTCAATAACTCATATAAGTATGAATATGTAGCTTAGATTCTGTTAGTTCAGATAAATCGCGAATTGCATGTATCAGGCAACAGCCAAAGCCGAGGTGTGCCGCGCACCCTTGAGCTAGTTGTCAAAATAAAATCGGCTGAATGCCTTAAGTCTTATTATGCCTTATGCCTTAGTAGTCCGCAGTCCGTAGTCAGTACGAAAAAAAAGAGAACTAGATAATACGCTACATTCGTTTGCTTCCATCGTAATTCTTGTAAGTGAATGTTCCGATTCATTTTAATCACCTGACTGATTTTCTATGCCCAACAGCATTGACGCAGGATTGATTCAGTACTCAACATTAAATGCGTTAGAATTCCTATGCCGTTCATCTTAACAGGTTTAACTTTCTGGTATAATTATTCGACATACACGCATGCTTTAGAAAACATAAGAATGTTCAAAAAATCTTTCGTTCAACTTTCAACGAACGAAGATGAATATAATAAAGGTAAGTGCCGTAAAGAGCGCCACCGAAAAGGTTTAAAATGACAAATTGCCGGTCATATTTCTCCGGCTCAAGGAACCAAGAGGCAAATTAGGTGAGTTTGGAGGCAATTTTTAAACATTATCGTCGATAAAGCGAGAATACCCTCGTCACCTGGCTATGACATGAACGACATGAACATGTATAGAGATTTTAGCTGATTTTTGACCGCAAAAATGAAATACTAGATATTTATAAGTTACATTCAGAGATTTATACATTTGAGTTTATAAATAAGGAAAGAAGAACTTGTATATTATATTATTTTTAGGTAATAGTGTATAGCTGTTACAACTCACGAATCATTAAAAACGAAGTTCCAGGAATTCGGTATCCTAACCCTGCCCTCCCAATACATTTTTGATAATTTAATGTATGTGCGTAAAAACTTTGAAAACCTGCATTTTGTAGGACCGGCATGATCTAAATACTAGACATTGTAACAAACTGGTCGTCCCATGTTTCAGAGTTAGCAAAACCAGTAATCGTTTCCTTCTCACTACCAATGAGTGCGCGTAAATCATAAGCATTGTGCTGCCGCCAACTTAGAAAATCATACTACGCACTTGTTGTTTGCGCGACATCGGTACTACTGCGTCACATAAAAGTTCGCTCGTCGCTGGGTTTAATTGCTGTTTTCATACACCCTTACACCAATAATGTGATATTGTGTTGCCGCGCGGCTCGTGTTTTATAAACTTTTATATATGAACATATTGAGTGAACAGTGACGTGCTGAACAATCATATCTTAAACGGCTGATACATTTATATGTGTCTCGTGGATGGCGCTGCGACGGATACGTGCTCGAGGTTCACGGTCTGGGCCTTAGACCACCATCAGATGAGTGAGATTGTTCTTTGCCCTGTCATTGGTGAGAGAGGATCCAGCGGTGTAACACCCGATGCCACCGATAGTTTGCTGCCTACCCCACTAGGCCATAGTATCGTCGTCATAGCGGTGGAAATAATTAATATTTCCAAAAGCGCTGCTACAGAATCACTTATATTGTAGTAAAATTATGACACAAGGCTGGCTTGTGTTATAATATGAAACGATAGAGTATCACTATTAATTAAATAATTTAACAATTTTTTCACATATTTTACAATATTTAAACAATTAAACAGGAAGTTCCAGTCCGTATTGCTATGCGTCTAGTTGCTAATTGATTGAGCACTCAAACCTTATGACGAAACTGAATATATTGAGAATTGTAATATATATAAACGTTTATATCTATATTTGTGTTTAAGTATGTATGTATTTGTCGGAATATCGTTCTGAAAAAACCAAATTATGTACTTATACGAACGGGGTGGCTGCTGAATAACGAACGAGGCAATGGCGTAAGCGGGGTGGTAGGGTTTTACAGCCTGACTGGGTCGCAACCACCATGTATATGGCGAAAAAGCCCGTCATAGTGATTCGCTTTTGCGGGTCGCGTTTCGGGATCAGCGTGTGCATATCCAGCTTTCCGCAGGCCGGCATGACAGCGGCGACCGGCGACGGATCGTGTGTCATTCGGTGGTCGCCATTGTTTTTGGATTGTACTGCGCTTACCATCAGGCACAGTGCAGTCATTTTGCCGTGCTATGATAAAAAAAGTTGAATACCGTACAAAAAAGGTGTCTTATGATTTTTTAGTAAATCCACTCCTATAAAAGTTATTGAGGGTTTTATTTAAAAACAAAATTCTTTGATTTTTTTCTGGAATTCTTGATGTAAAAAATTTACTACCATTTGAAGAAAAAATGAAGTCGGTTAAGACATTCGATTTTTCTGGTACTCCCTAAAGTATATACCAGTTATTAAATTGTTTTATGGTGTCCTATATATATAAAATGATTTTTACATAATTTATTTTCTGACCTGAAGAATATATAACCTTTATATTTACCTGTAATAACAAGTTTATTCTTGGGCCTTCGCGGAAAATATTAAATACAGATTTAACATTTCCATATCTTTTCTGAATAATAATAATAATACTCTTAGTTATTTTCTGTATCTCTGAAAACGTGTATGCAAAATTACATTATGGTTGGTTAAGTATTTAAAGTGTGGTAGCGGAACAAACAAACAGACTTATAGTCGCACTTAATGTTTTATTGACTATGTCCGGTACCGCTGCGACATACCCGAGAAGCGAGACTACAACGTGACGCCACCGGGAAATTTAACACTAGCATCACTTCACATACATCAATTCTTTACATAAATAAGAACGATTATATAGAATTGATATATTACTTAAATAATAATAATGTAATGCTTACTATTATTTACGGTACTAAATTATTTTGGAAAAATTTGAGTAAATGGTATGTGAAAGTTGTTATTATGCTGTGCCTCCATAAATAGTCACAGTATGGGCACTATACAATAGGCACCACTGACCGCATCGACTATACATTATTTTGTTACAAATATTAATAATAAACTAGTACGGATATATGAAGAAATCTCCCAATCATCGTAAGGGCAAAGCTCACAACATACTAATACCAGGCAGCCTTTAACATGTCCGATGGAAGCGTCGTTCAAGGAGCAAAAACTAAAGGGACGATTATCTGAGAAATTAGATAGGTTTTTCCGTAACACATTAAGAGGGTTCGCTCGAGACTATTAGATTTCTCCCCTTTTCAACATCGAGTGAATGAATTGATATTCCTGTAATTCTATTGGAAACATTGAATTTGATTAAGTAGAATCCACGTCTATTTCTTCTAATCGACAGTCCAATTAATATTAGGTCCTTGTCTATGAAATTGGTGTTTTATCGAACTGGCCATTTTGATCTCAAATATCTGGCGCTTCGTTAGAAATTCCAAATTCAAATTTTGAGCTTGTGTATTTGTGTTTAGAATTTAATGATTGTTTAATTGTCTTCGCGGGTTTTTGGCGGGATCTTGGTGTCTCATGTAGTGTCTTTTATATTTTATTCATAATCTTGTGCTGTTCAACTATACATTTTGTAACATTGGTGGTATTTTAAGTAATTTTGCACAAGTGGCTGGGAAATAATACTACGGGGCATGAAGTTTGAGATGCAGCAAAAACTACCTGCAAAGATCTAAAAAGGGGGGCCACCAGCTTGTTAGGACATTGAAATTATCACAAGAAACTTGTATTATTAGTACTTACTCGACAATAGATTTAGGTTGTTTGCAAAAAAAAAAAAAACAAAAAAAATTGTCTTTGTACCATTTGATTTTTCTTTGACATCGTTCTTTTCACAAAATGGAAAACTTAACGCGTCATTTATAATAAGAAGGACATATAATCTGAGGAAGCTACTGTAAAAGAATGATATATATCTGTATATGTATGTACCTTATCGTTATACAGTGTCCTTTTGCCGCCATTTTTTTCCAGTATATTTCAATCCAGAGAATCTACAGTATCTTTGTAGTTAGATATATTTGAAAAGTTCTTCTCGTAATAAGAACACATCGACCTATACACATAAATAAAACTAAAGTATTTATATATAATGTCAAAATAAATTACTAGATCGAGATAAAGGTAGGTATATACGGTACTTATAGCAATAAACCATTTCTTTTACATTTTTTTCTGTTTGTCCGTCTGACTGTTTATTACGACTTACTTCTAAAACAGGTCGACCGATTTTAACGAGACTTTCAGGGGCTGATAGCTAATGTTATAAAACAATATTTAGTTATAAACTTAAGTTACTTTTAGTTTAGAAAACAAAAGGATTCCACGCAAATATAATAAACGAAAGAAGCAGTGTCCAGAATCGCGAGCACTTTTCACTGAACAAACGCGAAACTTTATGCGAAATTACACGCTAAATATTGTCCAGGTGGAAATGCAAAGTAACGTCCACTATAATATTTAATGATGGATTTCCGCAAAGTAACGCCTTCTACAATCGAATTCCAGCTAAATATTGTCCAGGCGGAAGTGCAAAGTAACGTTCACTATAATATTTAATGATGGATTTCCGCAAAGTAACGCCTTCTACAATCGAATTCCACGCTAAATATTGTCCAGGTGGAAGTAAAAAGTAACGTCCACTATAATATTGAATGATGGATTTCTGCAAAGTAACGCCTTCTTCAATCAAACTCCACGCTAAATATTATCCAGGCGGAAGTTCAAAGTAACGTCCACTATAATATTTAATAATGGATTTCCGCAAAGTAACAGCTTCTTTAATCAAATTCCACGCTGTTGAAGTCGCGAGCAACAGCTTCTATATTATAACAATGTGTAAGAAAGTGAGTTAACCTAAAAAATTGTTGCAGTGGCATGCTCGACGGTAACTGTGACGAAATGCCAAGCCGCCCTGAGAACCCTGCAAGCTTTCCCGTTCTTCAAACCAACATGCCTATGTCGTGAGCCAAACGTCGATCCGGAGTGCAATTCATTCAGGGACTTTCTGTTCGATCATCCCTGCGTTTTTGTTAGCAAGAAAGGTATGGCAATATTATTTAGAATATCTATATGTATCCGACGTGAAGTAACAGTGCTTGCATTGTTGCATTGTTCGTTTGTCGCCTATAGTATAATTTTTTTTAATAGTTTTATTTTAACAATGACAGATCAAGAATCAATCGTCGTGGAAACCGTTAAACCATTCCAATGCAAATCTCAGATACGCGTACTGGTATTTCAATACTAATAAACTTACTTTACTAATGCCCGGTTTCTGAGGTACTCGGTTAAACTATCATTAGCTATTGACTCAATAAAGTTATCCATAAGATAAACTGTCAATGCGTTTCTGAGTACACAACGACTTATAACTAGTTCTTTGATGTTCACTAGATGGCTCTTTTTAAGAAAGTGTTTAAAATTGATTTCATTATTTTAATTCTTAACTTATAATATTAATATTATGATTCAAAAATACTGTGGAGATTAGTAAATGGTTATTCATAAATTTAATTATTTTAGATGCAAAACTTTTGAATTCGGTAGTTTTTCGTCATTGTCAATATATTAAAAACTATTTAAAATGTCAAAGCTTATCGAATAGATAAACGTCCAGATCGGTCAGTTAAGTTTAACGGATATCGTATGATTGTGTGTTTAGAAACCCAATTTGCCAAGTTATCGAACCGATAACGCTATTGGACAGATAAATCTGACTCAGAAACCGGGCATAAATCATTTATACGTTAAGGATATAGATATATACTTTAGGGCGATATAACACAATATTAACATAACTAATGTAAAACTATAAACATTAACTGCATAATTTGCAGCGTTCTGGATATAATTCGTTTCGTTTGTGTATTAAACGATACAATACATACCTCGGCATTATATAATTTTATAAAGCTATTATTTTAATAAAATATGCTTTTACTTATTAACAATTCTATCCTCTGAGAACAAAAAGGTAAACGTCAAGAACATCCATTTACGACGTTCAACAACCGACCACTTAATCATAGCCGTAAATTAATTTATACTGTGTCATAGAATAAATTTGTTACAGAGAGAGATCCGTACCCAGTCGAGACGCTGCCTACGTGCACTTACGCTCTGAGCGTCTGCCACAACGAAAAGGCTTGTTCTATACTCTTTGATCGCTTCAAGAACGCTTGCAAGGCACGTGATGGAGAATGTCGTATGGAAGATAGGTAATAATTTCATAATGACTTAATATACCAAAATTATAAGTCATATAACTTCTAAACCATAAATAAATGCATGAAGCCAGATTCTAAAGAGGTCGTGTGAATTTATTACTACACATGATTGAGCCCTTTTTTTTTATTAATGTGGGGAAATCCCTTATGGATACGCCACCTTCTCGGGGGAGAGGATGGGTTATGTCCGACTTGAACAGACTAAAACCCCAGACAAAACGACAGACAAACATTTTTAAAATGGATTGAAATGTATTTATTACTAAAAATCTAATAAGAGTACATACAAGCTAGATTTACATTCATATTATATGTATAGATATGTATATATATCACAAAGACAATTTAGTGAATAAGTTCAATACACTTATTTTCAATTAACGTATCTGTAAATTTAATCATCTATAATGGTATCAGAAAACAATAAAGTGGAGATCAAACGATTAATTAATTTTCGACCCTCAACATAGCCATAAAATTAAAACCAAAATGTAAATTCAGATGTTTCGTTTGAAGTAACAGAGCGACTGTAAATGACAAGCATAAAAAAATACAGTTCACAAGTACAGATAAGTTAATAATTGCTTTGCAACTTAGAAGAGTTTTGTACTTAGTTTATCATTATTTTAAACTATAAACTGTTGCCTTCATCGTGCGCAGTTGTACTCTATTGTGGTTGTTTTTATATCTATATTAATCTAAAAAAACTGGCTAACGGAAGCGGAAGATAGAAACAGCTGGATTAGTTTGGAGGAGGCCTTCACCCTCACATGAGGGGTTCGTGCTTATTACAAATTTGCAAAATTATTTTTTAACTTTTTTATAGTGTATAAACTAAATATGTGGCATGAAATAAAAGGCTTTTTTATTTTTATTTATTTATTAATCTATCTATACAAATATTATAAAGAGGTAAAGTTTGTGAGTTTGTGACGTTGTAAGGGGTAATCTCAAGAACTTCTGGTTACTAGTGCTGGCACTATAACTTACTGAATTATTCATTAGGATTTTCCTTCTTACGTGATCTTAAACAATTTAGACTGATTTTAGAATTATATGGAATCATGACGTTTAGCTAGTTCGTTTGTAAACTCATTTTAGATTTCTCAATAAAAATAATTTAAATTTTAATTAAATACAGCAATGTTCATTGGAATCTTACCTGCTACATGATACTTGACGATTCAAATTAACTTTAGTATAGCATGAGATCATGACAGTTAGTGATTCCTAAGTTATTTATGAAGTTATGTACCTAAAATGTACACCTTAATATATTCGCTATGAATATAATTTACTGATTTTAATCATGGAATCAAGTTTCATAGAAAACCTCTATGTACCACGACATACTGCAAAGTTCTCTACCATGGTGCAATACACAATCGGTACATTTGAAAATGAGGTAAATCTAAATTTAATAGTACATATAATATATCAAATTTTTGGAAGTGAAATCTTCTATAGGCGAGTGGAGCGGTATTTTTAGCAGGATATATAGTTATAACTTCGCAGTATCGCGGCTTCGGTACTATAATACCTCTATACGATTACGGTGTACATGTAATATTGATATTTTGTAGCTCATGATATGTGTGATTGATTAATATACTTTATAAAAATGTATATAATTATTGCTCCGAGTGCCAATAGATATAAAAACCACAGCAATGTTAATAATGTCAATAAACAAATTCTGAAATTTAAATATTGTCCTTCACACTATAATTAGTATGAAAATTCAAAAAAGAACCCATATATTTCATTGTATTGAGTTTTTACTCCTATCGGCAGTCTTTATGACTGCTTCGACTTTTTTTGAAGATTTCCAATTTTTTTATATTTTTTTTTTAACTTTGTTGTTGTCAACCAATCTTTTAGATTATTACTGCCATTGTCGAGGAGTTAATAGTATTACTTACAAGTTCTTTTTCCATTCCATTTTTAACAACCATTCTTCTAGTAGACTATTACTTCCCTTGTCAAGTTAGTATCGATTGCAAGTTTCTTGATATAATTTCAATGGTGGCCATCTTGTTAGAACTTTCCATGGAGTTTTTGTGGCATCTCAGAATTCATGGTCCGTGGTATTATTATCCATTTACTTCACTTATGTCCAATAAACAAAGTATATTACACTAGCCGACCCGTGCCCACTTCGTTGGGCGGTAATACGTAAGCGTGGAATGATTATTTTGCGCTAAGACGCAGCGGAAGCTCTGAAAAGGAAAAAATGCCCCGATTTTGCAACATTCTTCATTGCTGCTCCGCTCCTATGTGTCTTAACGTAATGATATATAGCCTATAACCTTCCCTTATAAATGAGCTATATAACGATGAAAGAATTTTCCAAATCGGACCAGTAGTTCCTGAGATTACCCCTTACAACGTCACAAACTCACAAATTCACAAACTCTACCTCTTTATAATATTAGTATAGATAAAACACCACCGATTTTACACAATATAGAGTCAAGTAACACAAGATTATTAATAAAAAATCAAATCAACTACATAACAAACCAAAATCCCGCCAAAAACTCCATTTCCAAAGTTTATACTCCGAGAACGAAGTTTTAATCTTACCGTCCGTAAGATTTTTAGTTTTTTTGTTTATGATCTTCACATTTCACATGCACATAATTTGAAGATCTTGAAAAATATCGTGAAGTATTAGGAACGGCTAATATTGGATGTAACCAATTTTGAAATGTAACAACTCAGTTATAAAAATTGTATATTGTATAGGGAATCGTGCCGCGAAGCTTGGGCAGGACTACGCTTGTCTCCTCTGTTCGGCTGCATCTGCCCCAACACACATATGAAGAAACGTTGCGACAGGATCTTCGCTGTAGTGAACCACAACCCGTGCGTCGGTGAGTAAACGCCTTTATGTGTTGTGCTGAAGCTAAATGTGTTTACGGGTTCTGAGTGAAAAATATTACAATTTAAAATGCCATTATCGGCCATAAACGTAATTTATTGTTAGTAATATCATATTAATATTGTATTACTTGCCTCACGGATGTAGTAATAAAGACCAAATATATTCTTTACCGTATGGCCATGCAATTGAACATAATGGCAACTAAGCAAGTTAACGTCAAATCTGTCTCATTACCTTTAACCCAAAGTCTATACGTCCTCTATATAATCTCAGCTAACAATTTAAAATGCCATTATCGGCTATAAACGTAATTAGTTAGTAATATCATATTAATATTGTATTACCTGCCTCACAGATGTACTAATAAAGACCAAATATATCCTTTACCGTATGCCCCATATACCCGTATACCCATGTAATTATACATAACGGCAACTAAGCAAGTTAACGTCAAATCTGTCTCATTAACTTTAACCCAAAGTCTAGACATTGCCTCACTGAACGTGTTCTACCGTTTCGTTACACGCAGCTTATATAGATACTTCTGGCAGCAGAGATGCCTAGTAAAATATTCATTTTACATATTGAAAAAAGTCTATCTCAGTCTATATTTAATTTCGATCAAGCAATGATGCAGACATTACAAAGTTTGTAGAGCCGCTTCAGTTGCGCAGAGACATTGCCTCACTGAGCGTGTTCTACCGTCTGGTTACACGCAGTTTATATAGATACTTCTGGCAGCAGAAATTCCTAGTAAAATTTTCATTATACATATTGAAAAAAGCCTATCTCAGTCTATATTTAACTTCGATCAAGAATAACTAGATAAAGGGTCACGTACAAAATCGAAGCTAAATCCTGTCCACGTAAATATATACTTATGTGTAGCTATTTGTTTACTAAGAAAGGGAGAAAAAAAGTTTTAAAACAGTTTTAAGTTCAACCTAATTACATCCATAACATCTAGTAATAAAGTCACAAATGTTCAAAATATTATCTAATACTTACGATAAAACGAGCAAAGCAATAAATTACTCCCGTCACAAATGAAAAGACAACATAAACAACATTTAGTGTGATTTCAACCTTAACACGTTATGAATATAGTACGTTTTCCCGTTATTGTGCGTTTGTATTGTGCACAGGCTTAAAATCGGTCTTTTTATTCAAAATTTGATATTATTTATTAGTTTAAAACTTAAAATATAACTTATTCAACATGTATTTAGCGAAAGTAAGATACTCCGACCGTTAAATTGCTTTTTCAGGTATTATTTTTGCATTTTTTTAATACACTGCGGCATGTGAAACGGGCTTACATTGGCTGTGTTTCAAACAAACTAAACAATATAAGGGCTTACATTTCAAGTGAGCTGTTATTTGCCGATACGTATTTTTCGCGCCGACCCTTTATCTAGTTATTGTTGATCGAAGATATTTAATTTATAATATTTAGTTTAGAAAACACACGGTTAGTCTCTAGTTGATCAACAACTACTAGTTTTGAAAAGGTCTTGTATTTTGATAACCGCTATTTAATGGTTTTTCAATGGATTCCTTCGCATATTGGCATTAAGGGGAATAAAGAGGCTGACCGTATTGCAAAATTAGGGTCGACTCACGGTACAGTAAAAGAGGTTAAAGTAAATTATTGGGAAGTGCTGCCAAAATTGAAAGAAAGGTTGTATAATAATTGGAAAGAATATTTTGATGAGAGAAGTAAGGGAAAAGGTATCTGGTATAAAACAATACAGCGTCAGACTCTTCATATACCGTGGTTTAATGAATGTAACCTAAACCGACAATATGTTAAGGTAGCTTTAAGACTCCGTTCGGGGCACTATACATTTAGACGTTTTGCATACCTAATGAGGAAAGCAGAATCTCCCAACTGCGATGTATGCAGAAAAATTGAGGATGTGCATCACTTGATGATGGAGTGTGCCAAGAACAACATCGAAAGAGAGTCGTTGATGAGTAGTATAAAAAGTAGTTGCCAGAACATAGGTATTTGTCACAGCATCTTGGCTGAACCCTGTTCGGATGAAGCTAAGATGCTGTATGACCTGGTTATGATACCTCATCAGCGACTCTCATGATAGAGCTAAAAAGATTGGGGAACAATGGGGCTGATATGTTCAGTGGAATAAAAGCCTCTATAAACAAAGTAAAAAAAAAACATACTAACCCATATATTCCCAGTGGATTCTCAATAACCATATTTGAAGAGTCCTATTTGATCCTATAACGATTAAACATCTTTTAACATATTATTGTGAAAAAAAAATTAAACCCATCAATTAGATTTGTGGGATGTAAATAATGGAATTAGTTAGAGACTAGATGGTTCTTAATATATAAGAAATAAAAAGTAGTTATCCATTGTACAACTTTTAGAATTATATTAGTATCCTAAGATAAAATGAATTCATACTCACTCAATAGAATTCGGACTGAATTAATGTGTTACGGATAAATACGATAGTGACTACAACGTATAAGAAAACCATATTACATAAAAGAACTTACCGAAATACGACGTGACTTGAACTGAGTGATTTATGTACACGGATATAGTTAGTATATCCAGATGTAGCTTAAATATAATTTTTTTAATTACTTTCATTGCGTAAACTACATTAACTGATCCTACATTCCAAACTAGGCAAAATCATTATTACAACAACTAGCCTGTAATATTGATCCAATGGATAACAAATTATAGATCGTAAGCTGTGCCTGCAACTTCGCTCGTTTTAATATTGTTTTCTTTTTAATACGGATTTAAAAACAATATAATACGCTATATGTCCTTATCTGTAGCCCGACAATGTGGATGCAAAATTTCATGATTATCGGTTGAGTAGATAGCGCGTGAAAGTGTGACAAACAAACGAACTAACATTCGCATTTACAATAATAGTTATGATATTATTATTCTACTGTTATTTACCCTTTATTATTATTAAAAATGATAATAGTCGACTGACATTATCCTAACGTGCGAATAAGTACACATTATGCGATAACCAACAAGTGTGAAGAGCACTTCATGTTGATCATATTAAAAGTCACGATACGAATAACAATAACTTTAAATTCTGAAGCTTCTAATAAATATAATTGTCATGACTCATTGTCACGTTCCGCCTGAGCCGAGCGTGCAAGTAACAGTGCGGAAAAAGCGATAGAGAGGTGCGATCGGCCTAAGCTTTCGGCTTGTGACGCATCTATCTGTATATAGAACTATCTGTGCCCGCGACTTCGTCCACGTGGAACCAGATGTACAAAACAATGACTAATAAAGTCATCTGAACGTATCTAGCCCATTCGCCTATCTATTTTTCTCTCATCCTTAAGTCGCGGCGCCATTAAAAACTACAATAACTTTTGATAGAATGGACCGATTTGAATGAAATAAAGACTAAGTTACTCCCGAGAATATGCTTTATGATTTTCTTATATGAGGTTTTATTGTGAACCCACTACAACGCTACTTTCACTTCTCAGAATCGGATTTGTATGGCTCGTCTATTTTTGGTTATCAATCTACTCTCTAGATGGCACTGTTATATAATTTTTTTGACAAGTTTAATAACTAAAGATGGTGGACGATAATTAATTTTGACATTTCAAACAACAACTTTCAAATATTTGTTGCCATTCACTTTGTTTACGTATCTGTTACGAGAGTGTGCTCCCTTAAATTTTCTTGCCTCCCACAAACAATTGTATCTATCTCCGGATCTACTTATAAACATTGACTCCTGCATATAAATACATGGATTTAGATTTGCCTTACGATTAATATATTCATTACATATAAAAATGATCAAAAACTTGTAAACGATTTACGCAATACCGCTTTATGCATGCATACATAGCTATAAATGTACATTTATAACCAACAGATATTAGTTCGAAACTCGTATTATAGAGGCGCTGATTGGAAAGGACGAGTGCGACCTCTATTTATATAACGTACTCTGTGCCCAGTATTTTAGCAGTAATGCGTATTCATACAAACAGACACACATTTCTAAAAATGATTGAAATGTATTCTATTACTTATTCCGAAACACCTGCAACAATTTTTTTACGAAAATCGTAAAAATACAGACCGTTAGATTTACATTCTTCTCATATGTATAGAAGATTATTTATGCATTCAAATAAAATAAAATAAGCGAGCGTACTTAAGTATGATTTAACCTGACATATTTCTTTACATCTTTGACCTCAATATAAGCTAACGTTTGATTCATTTCTTATAATCTCACCAGAGTTCTTATTGCCATGGCCCGCGATCCCCTAGGCCGGGGTCCTAATCCCGAAGTAATCCCGGGCTCATCCCGGCGCCGGCGCGTCAAGTTTCAATCTCTCACGAAGCCCTTTCATTTCATAAATTGATCGCGACTTCTTTTTGTTTTTTTTTCATTCCATTAACAGTGATTGAGATGATAAGTTTGTAAATGAAACCCCTGGAGCACGAAGATTTATATTACTAATGGATTCTATTCTACGTAATATATACTTTTAAAGAAGAAATATTTCGTAGCTTATTTACGAATTTTTTAATACATTTTAAAGGTATTTAATTTAAACATGGCACTTAGATATTATCAAATCTAGCTATTTTTTTACCTATACATAAGAAGCTACAATATATAATCTATACTGTATATACTTACTATCATCTATACTAATAATAATAATAATAATATTATAAAGAGGCAAGGTTTGTGAGTTTGTGACGTTGTGAGGTTGTAGGGGGCAATCTTTTTTTTTTTTTATAGTAGCTCGGCAAAGTGCCTATGCCTGATGGTAAGCATAGTACAATCCAAAAACAATGGCGACCAACGAGTACATACTGTCCATCGCCAGTCGCCGCTGTCATGCCGGCCTGCGAAAAGCTGGATATGCACAGGCTGATCCCGAAACGCAACCCGCAAAAGCGAATCACTATGACGGGCTTTTTCGCCATATACATGGTGGTTGCGACCCAGTCAGGCTGTAAAACCCTACCACCCCGCTATCGCCATTGCCTCGTTCGTTATTCAGCAGGGTGCACCACGTGCAGGTGAGGTTGGCTTGGATGTCTCAATTCTTAGATG
>MU160288.1:0-28162 GCA_015888305.1 Antheraea pernyi | reverse complement strand
GGATCTACTGAACCGATTTTGAAAATTCTTTTACCAATACAAAGCTACGTTATTTGTGAGTATCATAGGCTATATATTAACCCGACAAATGAAAAGACTTTTTTGTGGTAGTCGGATTTGCAAAGCAAGTCAGAGAAAAAACGATCGAAGGAAAATATTTCTTACGAACGCTGCCTTAATGATGAGAGAAATATCATTGAATTCTAGAGAAAAGTTGTAGAGCTTGATAATGCGTACAAAAATGTCGCCGACAGCGTATGTCTAACTTTTATATTTAAAAAGTAGTTTTCTATATTTAAAAAAAATGTAATCGTTAAGTGATGTTTATTGGTCATATTATCAACAACAATTATGAATTCTTATCAATATGTAATGATATAATAACCGAGCCACAGCAACGCGTGGCTGGGTCAGCTAGTATAGTGTATAACATCGCCACATATTATAAAAGCCAATGTCTTTTAGTCTCTGTACTAATTTACTAAAGCGCGCCGTTGAAACGTAGTCCGGTGAAGCTGTTAGACCTTGCTAGGTCAATAGCGTAGTCAGTTCGAGAAAAAAAAAAGCGCCGTTGAAAATTACCAAACCAATTTACATGGTTCTGTTTTCTATATTTTAGATAAACTATTACATATTAATGAATACTAGTGGTCGCCTAATGGTCGAGATGCAACCATAATTCATTTTGACATTCAATAAGACCAAAGAGAATAATAATTATTTCAGTGGTTTCGTAAATTTATTAATCAATTAATTATTAATGTATATTATAAATTTACATATTATATGAATATAAAATTAACCTATAATTTAACCAGTTAATTTCAAAGGGCATAAGGTATGGAACGTAATTCATGTTAAAAATATTGAATGTATGATGAAAAACGTAATTGGAACGTCTCTTACGACAAAAATGACGGATGGCGAAACGTCTTTTCCATTGAAATGTGTATATAAGTTGTGCGTCATTCAGGCAGAAGTGTGTGTAATGTATATTTTAATTAACCAAATGTAATTTTAATGTATTTTTAATAAAAAAAAATTTGCTTTGTGCACTTCTCATCCATATAAACTATAACTATGCCAAATTTCACGTTCATCCGTTCTTGCAATTCGTTTAAAAAGGTGTACAAAGTTTTCGCTTCACGTATTACTATGTAGATAAAATGAAAGACCATTATTTCGAATATAATTTATAAAAATATATATATCAGGCTTTTGTATTTAAATTCTTTACACTTTATACATCGTTTTGTTGCCGTTGCAAAGAAAATAAACTTTTCTCTGCGATTGCAATCTCTTTTGAATACACCAATATGTTAATAATTGTATATGTAAGTTATAATTTATTAGGAAGCAAATCATAGTGATCGCTTTTAAATGAAAACCCAAACTGAATATGTTAAACGTGACATGGAAAACACTGTTAATATCAAATCATTTCGCTATCTTTATTAAATACATGAATCTGTTATAGCATTTACAATTTACACAAAAAATTCTCATTAGAAATATTTATATATAAAAGTGATTGGAATCAATTTTATCCGAATAACATTATTATTAAGTTACGGGGATCAAACTGCCATCTTTTAGTTAGTTCATTACAATAATCCACAAAGTAAAATATATTAAATATTAAGAACCTACAAAATACATTTACTGTAGTACCTGGTATAAGCCCATTAAAACTCTGCTTACACTAATAAGCTTAAAATAAATACTTGAACATGAATAAGTAAATAAAAGTAGTTTGAGTTCAAATTTCCATTTTGATTTGCTTGAAAACTGAAATCTTGAGATATTCGATCTTACTCCTTCCCAATGCATAAACTTGTAGCGATTTATTCATAATATTCTCTTATAGTTGATCAAATGCAAGGCTCGACTATGAAACCAGTACTAAAGTTCTAATGCTGCCTAATCTTGCTAGTGTTCTGACTAGGCATGCAACAAAAAAAAGGTAAATATTTGTTAATACTGAAGTGCAGAAATCAGTTATTTTAAACAGCTGTTTACACAGAAGGAAGAAGAGCTTACCTTAACTAAAACATAAACCGAAGAAAAGTCGAAAAAATTGTAGGCTTTAGCGAAGTACATGTAACTTGTTTTTAGATTAAGTGTAATTCGAGAAACGCTCAGAGGAACACACAAAATCAGATATACCTTTTTGTCCTGACCCCGAATATATGTCAAGAAACGGCAGATGCGTTCCTCTTACTTTACGACAGTATAGGATAACTCGGTAATGCGTGGATTAATTATAGTTATCTATTGTAGAGTCGAAACTTGTTTGGCCTCTCATTTTTTTGGTGGGAACATATTATATCGGCGAGTATTAAACCTTATCATTCTACTGCTATCCTTATAGCTATATGCTAGATGAGGTTAGGTTGGGCTTGTAATAAAAATTAGAGCGAATATCAAGTAAATCGCGGGAAAATTTTAGTTTTGCCAAGCGTATTAATTTATGTACAGGTTAGCTAACTAGTGTTCAGAACATTTACTACCGAGATTTATCGGATACTATATTGATATTTACATAAAAGATGTGAAAATATAAATAAGAGATATATAAACAATCCTAAGTCGATATTTTTAGTGTTTAAAAAAATCAAACAAGGCTAATAAAAACTAAACTAAATCATTCATAATAAACACAACCCCCTTTTAAAATACATATTCTGTATAAAGCTTGAAAATAATCCAATTTTCTACAGTTTATTCCGGTACTATGTGATATTCACTCCAGCTTTGAAATCAGATCAGCTATTACCAATTTAGTGTGGATAGCTACATGCCTTATGACTATTTTATGTTTAGGTGCAAATATGTACTATATTACATCACATATATATGTATAGATCATCATTACATAGTATAAAACGAAGTTCTCGTGTCTGTCTGTCTGTTCGCGATAAACTCAAAAACCACTGAACGGCTTTTTGTACGGTTTTCACCAGTGGATAAAGTGATTCATGAGGAACATTTTGGTATATAATTTGTCACAGATTTTTTAATAATCAGGGCTAGATAATGTCTGTCTGATCAGCAAGTATAACATATATAACTTAGGGATAAATAAATGCAAATTTGAAATTCCTATATTCATATTTTAACTTTATTTTGTATTAAACTCTTTATTATATTACTCGCAAACTTGGAGTTATGGCAATATTCAGAGCGGCCAAAAGAAATATCGAGGACTAAACATAGGTAACTATGATAGACTCATTTATATTTTTTTATATACTAGCGGGCACGGCAGACGTTGTCCCGCCCTGATTATTAAAAAATCTTTGATATACCAAAACTTTCCTCATGAATCACTCTACCCACTGGTGAAATCCGTATGAAAGTTTCAGTAGTTTTTGAGTTTATCGCGAACAGACAGATAGACAGACGCGGCAGGAGACTTTATTTTATACTACGTAATGACTTTAACGGTGTTATTACAAAAAAGTTAAATATGTATTGAACCCTGCTTTGAAAAGGTCTTATATTAAATGCACCGCGGTTGCTGAATGTTCGCCATCTTGCTCTTTTGTCTCGCTTTGGTTGCGTTAGGTTAGACTTGTGAAAAAGGATAACGCGAACTTGCCTCGGGCGAGCGCGATGCATTTATTAGGAAACTTTTTTAAACCAAGCATTTAATACGTATTTAACTTTTTTGTAATAACACGGTATAAGTTTTGGCGTTTGACCGCAATCACACCTGCTGTTAAATGATGATGTGGTCCAATATAGTAAACACGCTTAACCTAGAGGGACTGGCTCCTAAGTTTAGCTGCCGGAATTAACTCATAGGTGCTTAATTTTTAGGGAATTTTCAATTTGCCGGTGGCTAGCTACGCGAGATTAGAACAAGCTATCATCGTGTTATGGTTACATTACAATGTTTTCCTTCACCGAAAGAGTAGTCCGGTGAAGCTGTAAAGGTCTTGCAAACCTTCACAGAATCGTTCACAGGTTTATTGAAAAGGACTCGAAAGTACGTCAATCGACGCTATCTATGAATACGCTTTTTTTTCGATCTGGCTACGCTGTTCACCAACAAGGTCTTAACAGCTTCAGCGGACTACTAAGACGAGCGCTTAAGGCACTCCGCCGATTTTATTTTGACAACTAGCTCAAGGGTGCGCGGCACACCTCGGCTTTGGCTGTTGCCTGATACATGCAATTCGCGACCTGTCTGAGCTAACCTAAGCTAAGCTAACTATTCATACATCATATAAGTTGTTGAAACATATATGTGTACCAAGCATACATACCTCAACAACCCTTATATATATTTCGTATCGGATGATATTCTAAACTACTTCAGTTTGATAAGGGACAAAAATAAAACCCTTCGACTTGCATGTGTAAGCGTTTATATAATCCGCTTAGCCATTATCGCTTCACTATCATGAACCGTGATTATGAGTATTCTTTTCAGTACTCGGTACCTACAGAGGATTAATTTTAGTTATCTATTCAAAAGTATTACTCATTTTCATTTAAAATGAGGGGAGATTGCAAAAATTTTAAAAATATATTAATTTTTAATCGCTTTTCGCTAATAACTCGGGTCAGATCTCAAAGAGTTCAGGTTTGTAATACGAAACGTCGGATTACGGATTAGTGAGATTTAACAAATGAAAATAAATGTAAATCTTCGTATTTCCCACTACAACCTCTGGTAATGAGGAATATTTTCAAGCGTTTGCTCGCGGCTTCTCTCGTATTAATGTAGATTTTGAAAACAAATACAATCGAGGTTACATGTTAATAATGTAGCTTCTTATTTATTTATTTTAGGATCATCAACATGGCAATACACTAGTAAATATATAAAAAGTAGGACTATCGTGATACATTATAAAAGTAGTTATATATAGAGACAACCACGGCATGCGCCAACAATAAATTAAATATTAATATATAACTAAATATTAAACTATTTTACATATTTAAAAATTTAACATAATAAAACAAAAACATGGAATTTGAAAGAGAAATAAAATACCAAAACTAATTGATACTCTAAAAAGTCTAAAACAATATTTTAAAAATATTAGAAAAGTAACAGAAAGAGAGAAATACTGAACCAATAAAAACTGTATTTTGTGAATAGACTGATACAAAAACATATGTCTCTATCGCTGATTTCGTTTAGTTGAGAAAATGTCGCATGTTCTATGGAATGAGTTATATGACCCAGATATTCTGTTGACCGGAGAGTAAAAGCCTAAATTAGTATACGAATGAGAAATACAAAATGGGACGTATTTATTAGATATCGGAAGCTTGGCAGGAATATTAAATTTGAAATGAATAGTAATTCGTGGACAGTCAATTTTGTCATGAAATATATTAAATAAAGACATAATTTCTAATAATTAGTCTTCAATTATGTTAGGAAAGATTTTTTAAACTGGGGTAAGGTTTTTTTTACTTTATTCATTACAAACCAATAAACATTTTTTTTCTTTTTGTGATGTTAGAATCTCTATTAATATTATAATAATACTAGCTATTCGCCCCAACACAGGCGCAATATAGATAACCATTTTAATTAAATAATGTTAAGACCAGTTTTGAGCTACATGACATGTACAACGTATGTAATGTATTTAATTGGATAAGGAATAATACTGTATTATATAAAATAGCTTGGTTAATAACACATAAATATTTTTGTAAAAAAAAACGGTTACTGTGGGTTATCCTTTAGAGATGAATATATACCATCGCGGGTTTTTTTAACGATCTTTATAAGATATACAATTCCGTAGTAGATTAATTTGCTCTATCTCGTAAGGTTTAGCCAGCGTTTGTGATTTAAGCGCACAACAATATGGTTGTCACGACGTCACATTATAAATCTTAGAATTTTTCAGCTTTTCTGTAGTATGATGTATATGTATTATACATATAAACCTTCCTCTTGAATCACTTTATTACTGAAAACTGTATTAAAATCCGTTGACTACTTTAAAAGATCTAAGGGAACAAACAACGGAAGCGACTTCATTTTATACTATGTAAAGATTAGAAGGACTGGTAGTTTTAAATAAAGGGAACTGTAATAGTTTTTTTATTTTATTTATTAGAATTTAAATATATTACGAACTATGTAACAGAGTCATCTTTTAAATCTCTGGTGAAGTACTTATAAAGTCAATATTATTAATGTCGTACAGATATAAAAGTACTATTGTTGTAGGTGGTACAACCACGCTGAAGCCATTACTGGTTTCAGCTTGAATGGTTCGGCTCGCCCGGGGTAGTACCACCCGAACCACAGAAAACCGACGTCAAATAACAGTGCTTGCATTGTTGCGTTTCGTTCGGTCAGCGAGAGCGCTGGATACTCAACTCCCCTCCTCACTTCCCCACTCCCGCTTCTCCCAAACACGGGCTGGCACACGTAACATTAGGTGATCCACCTGTTCGTTTGCCTCCTATGTAATAAAATAAAAACTAGATTTTTGTAGGCATGATTAATTATAGTTGTGTTTGCTGGAAATAATAAATTTTAAACTAATGAATGCATAGCACTTTAGCTTGACCTCTTAAGCTCTTAAAATTGTATACTAAGTAAAAACAATAACTTTGATGGAACTTGCGAAAATACTATATTTGATAAATCGAAACAATAACCCAACAAACAAATTTACACTAATATGCAATATAACCACTATTTCAATATTTTATGCATTATAGAATATTTATGTCTCTTCTAGTATGTAAAGTAAACAAGCTCTAAAAATCATTATTTTCAGCAAACACAATTATAATTAATCATGCCTACAAAAATATAGTAATTTTAAATCTGTACGTCTGTAAATAAATACTTCATTATTTACATCTACAAATAAATACATCATATGTTAAATCTTACATATGGCTCAGTTACAAAGTACATAATAGATTTAAATTCTAATAAATAAAATAATATGAAACTAATTAACAAAAATACAAACAGAAATAATGTGGAAGCAAACCTAAAACAGAAATAACATTGACTTTAAATTCAATGTAATGATACACAGCTAAGCCGTCAGTGTGTGGAACATCAAATAATAATTTAGTTAATAATGCTAGAGGAGAAGGGAGGGGAGGGCCCTGGTGGGCCTCCGGCGCTCTCACGGACCGAACGAAACACAACAATACAGGCACTGTTACTTCACGTCGGTTTTCTGTGAGGGGGTGGTACTACACCGTGCGAGCCGACCCATTCATGCTAAAACCAGTAATAGCTTCAGCGTGACTCTACCACCTATGAAAATAATTAAATATACAATAATTAAGTATTAATTATCAATAAGTAAATAATTATTGTATGTTCCACATACTGACGGCTTCGCTGTATATTATAGCTTGTTGATTTAAATTAAATGTTAGTTTTGCTTTAGGTTCGCTTCTACATTATTTAATTATTATTAATTAACGATTCAAGAACAATGAATGCAGAATAAACTTCGAGAAATCGAGAATATACCAGTAATTTGAGACTCACTTAACTAAATTTACGACGTTGTAATGTTTCCCTTACCGATGATTTCCGATGGACAAAAAGGGATTACAAATATATAGTGATTACGTAATGAAGATCGCTGATAGGCTATAGACCAGATTAATTAGAACATATAGAAGGAAACTGGGAAATATCCAATTTCATCGACAGGTGTAGCTGCGACTAGTGATAGATTTTAGATTCGGATTAACCATCCGGATAATTCTAAGAGTGGGAGTAACTGAAATAATGTTATGCAGGGGTGGTTCTTATAATAATGGTTTCGGTACCACTATCCGTGTTTTAAGTTTAGCCGTTGATCTACATAATATGTCCCAGATCATACAAAACCAGGAATACCTAATACTGAACAGATAGAAAATAATTACTAATCAGAACGTGTACAGAACCAAAGGCAAAGTTATTATAATTATACGACTGTTAGAATCGTACGTTTGTACTTTCCTATTAAGTTCCTCTTTCGAGCTTCAAGTTTGCGCGTATCAAACTTTAGTCTCAAGTAAATTACTTACTCCGTTAAAACCCGGTAAGGTAATTAACAAGAACTGCCTCTTGATTTAAGATTTCACAGTTTTACATTCTTTAAATATTTTATTACTTGTTGAGTTATATTTACTTTCAAGTAAATCATGGCTTGCCAACGCCATCTTGTGTTATGCCTGTATGAACTATAGTTTATGCATAAAGAGTATGGAGATTATACTGCTATAGTTCATAACCAAAGGCAAGAGAGTTTTTGACGGGATCTTGGAATCCCGTGTAGTGGTATTTATATTTTATCCATAATCTTGTGTTATTTTGCTCTACATTGTGTAATTTGGTGGTGCTTTACATAATATAGTTTGGTTATTGTGCACAAATGCAATGGATCTGAAATAATACCATGGTGCATGGAGTCTTGCCTCAAAAACTCCCAGGAAAGATGGTGGCCATCTTGTTAGTTCATTGAAATTATATCAAGAAACTTACTCACTTGAAAAAAGCAGTAACAGTCTACTGGACGACTGGTTGCCAAAAATAAAATAGAAGAAAAATAGAAGAAGAATCAAAGACAACGCGCGGGAAATTTGAATAAAGTCGTATGAATTAATTACACATACAAATCTTCCGGGAGGAATTCTCTAAACGATAGTTAAAATCGCATCAAAAGCCGTTATGTAGTTTAGAAAAACTAACATACATAGAAACGAGGAAAATGGCTGTGTTTATAATAAAGACGAAGTTACCAAAGAATCGAAAGAAATGAAACAAACTCTTGTTTCAAATCGCGAACGGGCGAAAATTTGCAACGTTTGCTTCTTTGTTCTTTGTATAATTTACATAAATTAAGCGGTCGAGTCAAAAGCTTTGTTTCCACGTATTCATCTCTCTAATTCGCTAACACGACGTAATTTGTATTTTGGGCATTTTTAGAAGGTTTCTTTGACACTGTTTTTGCCTAGTAATATTATTTAAGAAATGCCTAGTTATATTATTTAAGAAATTGTTTTTTCTAATAAAAAATGGTACGTCAGTAAATTGATTTTATAGGATTTTATAAATTCTTACAGTCAATTTTTTTTATTGTAGCACGGCAAAATGACTGCACTGTGCCTGATGGTAAGTACAGTACAATCCGAAAACAACAGCGACCACCGAGTGACACACTATCCATAGCCGATCGCCGCTGTCATGCCGGCCTGCGAAAAGCTGGATATGCACAAGCTGATCCCGAAACGCGACCCGCAGAAGCGAATCACTATGATGGGCTTTTTCGCCATATACATACATGGTGGTTGCGACCCAGTCAGGCTGTAAAACCCTACCACCCCGCTTTCTCCATTGCCTCGTTCGTTATTCAGCAAGGTGCACCACGTGCAGGTGAGGTTGGCTTGGATGTCTCAAGTCTTAGATGTTATTCGACACCTCGTACACCCCCGTCCGTCCACGTCAATTGAACATGCATACTTTTATATTTACTAAACCTTGATCTCTGGTTTGTATATAATTTGTCTATGTTATTTCAGTTCTTAGTTATTAATATGTTGCATTTTTAATTGAGTTGAAACAATTATATTATAACTATCGATACGTCATAAGTGCATCGACAGCGACTTGTTAAAACTTGGCTAGTTAGTTTCTTTTTAATAGCTGCTTCGTCAATCCGTCCGTATCTAAACAACATATAACTATTTCTTTTTCACCACCGATATTAACAATATGTCATCTTACTTCCACACTTTATCTTAGACTGCTGACGTATGTGTGCGTTTTCGTGCCATTCGTTTTGTCAAATTATCATGTAGGTTAGACTGGGCAAAAAAAATCAACTATTTTTTTTAAAGTATATCGAAAATATTATTTGGGATGACAAAAAACAATGTTGTGATAATTTGAGCCCTTAATATTTATATTAAGAGGTCTATCATCGCAACTTTTGATTTTTTTTCCGGAGCGTGTTTTTGTCTCATAACTCCTAAACAGTCGAGGTAAATGAAATTGGCTAAGGGACATATTATAGACATTTCTAATAATTAATGAAATGTATTCTATTACTTATTTCTAAATACCTGCAACAATTTTTTTCACATAAATCGAAAAAGTACAGACACTTTAGATTTACATTCTTATGATATGTATAAATAGAAAATAGATTATAGGTACTGTATAACATTCCAAGTACTCACTTGTAATAATTTTGTTAAATAATTAAAACAATTTAAACACAAACTTGTATTTAAATTAGCTACTTCTAAATCTATAACCAAAAGTACGAAGCTGACGAAACTCAATACTTATCTCAAGTTTTTTATTTCTAAATTCCGAGAGGTTCATTAATTCACTTAACTGATTTGTAATTTACTTCTCGAGGGATTTCAGTGAGAACTTTCTGTATCGAATGTCATTCAAAGGAACGATTCTTCGAAATCTTTGAGAATACATTAGGAAGTAATATAAATTGGATTAGATTGAAAATTTCGTTTTTAAAAGGACTTTACCTACCTACTTCTTATATGTAGACTAGCAGTCCCGGCTGACGTTGTCCCATCCTGATAATAAAAAAAACCTTGACAAATTATATACCTAAAGCTTCCTCGTGAATCGATTTATTTACTGGTGAAAGCCGCATGAAAATTCGATCAGTAGTTTTTGAGTTTATCGCGAACAGACAGATAGACAGACAAACGTGGCAGAGGACTTTGTTTTGTAATATTTGGTGATAAAATAATAGAGGCGTGTCGTTGCACACAACTGGATAGGTTTTAATCTTTTTTTTTTCTTACTGTACATAAAATAAATCAATAAGACAATCAACAAAGCAGACGAAGTCGCGAATATCACCTAGTCTTATATCATTAGTCGAGAAGGTGTTATACAATACCTGCTTTAAAGCAATACAATCAAATTCAAACAAAATCAGACGTTCAGGTTTTTGCCAAGGACACCCTGCATTTTTCTCTCAAAATTATCATTTTCTGGAATCAAAAACTTTAGCAGTATTTCTCTTTTTTTATGTCATAGTTGGCAAACGAATAGGTGGGTCACCTGATGTTAAGTGATCACCACCGTCCATGGACACAAACAACACCAGAGGAGTCGCAAGTGCGTTGCCACCCTTGGGGGGAAGGGTTAGGGGAGGGAGAGGAAGAGGAGAGAGGAGGGGAGGTGGGCCTCCGGCGCTCCCACTGACCGAACGAAACGCAACAATGCAAGCACTGTTACTTCACGTCGGTTTTCTATGAGAGAGTGGTGCTACCCCGAGCGAGCCGACCCATTCATGCTGAAACCAGTAATAGTTTCAGCGTGGCTCTACCATCATTAATGGCTCTACCACCATCTCTAAAAATAGACTCACGTTATTCAATAACTTCAATCGAATATTCATTAAAAAAAATCTGGTAACACAGTGGGAAAACAAAAGGAAAAATTCCATTGACAAAAGACCTTTGTATCCAACACATTTGACGTAAAACCTTGTGAAAGGCTTTCGCAGATTTTATTCTTTCGCTTTGACTCGTTCGACATTCCCTTACACGACGATTATGGTAATGGATGTAATTCAGGAGTTAAGCAACTTATACAAAATCATCTCATACATATTATTTTGAATATATCCGTGGAATATCGTAGCGTTTTGGTGAGAGATCTCTGCCTGTAACCGAAATTGAATAAGATATTACAACTTTATGATTGTTAAAAAATTTACTTATATGTATTTACTAATATTATAAAGAGGTAGAGTTTGTGTGCTTGTAGGGGATAATATCTGAATCTACTAAACCGATTAAAAAAAATATTTTACTCATAAATAGCCACGTTATTTGTGAGTGTCATAGGCTATATATTAACCCGAAAAATTAAAAGACTTATTTGTGCAAGTCGGATTTGCAAAGTAAGTCGAAGAAAAAACGGTCGAACGAAAACGTTTCTTACGAACGCTGCCTTAACAATGACAGATATACGATTGGGTTCCAGAGAAAAATAGTAAAGCTTGATAATGCCTACAAAAAAGTCATGGATGTCATATGTCTAACTTTTATATTTAAGTCACAAAAAGTAGATTTTTATAAATGTTTACTGCCCAAAGAAGTGGGCACGGGTTAACTAGTCAATTGAAACATAATAGCTATTCAGTTTGTTCCTTTATACTACTGTTAATTTAATAACAATTAAGTACATCATCTAAATATATAAAACTCCACCGTCATGATGTTTGTCCACGATGAAGTCCAAAACTACTCAACCGATCTCCATGAAGGTTGGCATGTGTAATTTGGTCCAACTTGAGAGATAGGATAATTTATATTTCGATAAATGGCCTCAATATTTTTAATTACAAATTAAATGATTGTCAATGTTGATTATTGTTAGTAACTGTAAGTTTCATCGGTCTCGAATAGATGGCGCTGTAAATTAGTTTGTTAATACAAAACTGTATGACCGACTGTTATAGAATCTCATAGACGGCGCCACGTTTTAATTTTTAATTTCTTTTTCAACTTCAGTTTATGGTGCACTTGTCCTGACATGCTGGCATGTAATAACTGAGCCACAGCAACGCATGACCGGATCAGCTAGTTGTCAATTAATTGATACCTGATTGATAATTGAGTACTCGTCAATCTTTTTGACTTTTCTGAATATAGCCGTAAGTTTGGGCTTGTGCGTAATATTAACTATATTACTAAAGTTTATCATTACATAGTATAAAATAAAGTCCTCCGCCAACGTCTGTCTGTCTGTGAGCGATAAACTGAAAAACTACTAAACGAATTTTCATGCGGTTTCTACCAGTAGATAAAGTCATTTATGAGGAAGATTTAGGTATATAATTTGTCACGGTTTTTTTGGCAAAAACTCCAGCGGTCAACGGTCAAAAATTGCCCTTAATTTCTTTATACATATAATATAATATGTATATATATCTAAATTTGTGTTCTATACTACTACATGCAAAGCGGTCAAAAACCTTTGGTGAAAAGCCAAAAGACTTTGGCAAGTCCGTAATTTATCTTTCCTGAGAATTTGACCTTCGTGTAAATAAATATAATGATTAATTAAATTTCCCCATTGTACTTGTAAATAAACAGTACTGCCATGTAAGTTAACTCATTATTCAGTTGAGTTTTCGATCTACTAATGCTTTCACAAAGTATATAAACGCAATTTTGTTTGAAGTCTCATTTACTTTAAATGCATATGAGATTTAAGTTACTTGATAAAAGTAATGCGAAATATTTGCAGTTAAGTTAATTTAGAAAAATAACATGATATATACTCAGATTACTCTAATTCTTGATCTTAATCTATATCTTCTTCTATATACATATAATAAAAATGAAGTGTCTGTATGTAATATCAAAATAAAAAAAAATTACTGATTAGGTACGAAAATATACACAGATAACAAAAATGCAATTTTTAAATTTTTTGTCGGTTTGTCTGTTTGTTCCGGGTAATCTCCGAAACGGCTCGACCGATTTTGATGGGAATTTCACTTGCAGATAGCTGAAATTATAGCGGGTTACTTAGTCTACTCTAATTTAGACTAGCTGTTAACCGTGGCTTTGTCCGCAGTACTATCATCAAAACGGTTAGACCGATCTTCACGAAACTTTCATTGATAGATATCTGACCTTATAAGAAGTAACTCAAGCAGTTTTAATTTATACTAGTTGTTAAGCGTGGCTTCACCCGCAGTGCTATCTCCAAAACGGTTACACCAGTTTTCACAAGACTTTCACTGGCAGATAGCTGACTTTACAAAACGTAATTTAGGCAATTTTAGTTTATATTAGCTGTTAACCGTCGCTTCGCCTACAGTGCTTTCTCCAAAACGGTTAGACCAATTTTCACGAGACTTTCACTGGAAGATAGCTGACTTTACAATATGTAATTTAGGCAATCATAGTTTATACCAGCTATTAACCGTGGCTTCGCTCGCTGTGTTATCACCAAAACGGTTATACCGAGTTTCACGGGACTTTCAGTGGTAGATAGCGAACCTTATAAAAAGTAATTGAGGTTATTCTATTTTAGACTAGCTGTTAGCCGCGACTTTGTCTGCATGAAATTTAGCAAGATTTCAACTCATTCTTTATTTTGAATGAGAGCCGCTGTGCTATCACCAAAACGGTTAGATCTATTTTCACGGGACTTTCACTGGTAAATAGCGAGCCTTATAAAAAGTAATTGAGGTTATTCTATTTTAGACTAGCTGTTACCCGCGACTTTGTCTGCATAAATTTAGCAAGAATTCAGGTCATTCTTTATTTTTAATAAGATAAATAATTATCAACTTATTGTTTACAATTTGACATTATAATTATTAATAACTTTAATGATATAGAGATCTTCCTAATAGGATCTTAGATTATAAACGTATTACGTAAAGACTTCCATAATTCAATTTCTCGCGGAACAGACAAGCGTTTATTTTTTGTATAGTCACAAAATCTTAATTATAATGGCAATGTATATTAAATGTAATGTAAATGTAGATCTTTATAATAATATTTTAAGTTATTGTTTCATTAGTTCCTTATACAGTGTAAGTGAGCACTGAGGTAGTTATATTGTGGGTTAAGGTTCCAAATATGTTGCTGATGACAAACCTCGTTTGACACTCTGTCAGTATTTATATATCTAATGTACACGTTACATATTACTGTAAGTGGCGTGTGTGTCGTACTTACAATTGCTTTTAAAGAAAATTTCTATAATTGTACATAGTCTCACAATTTTATAATACTTTAATACGATTTTTTTTAAAACGCGTGCGGAGCTGCGGGTACAGCTAGTCTGTAAATGTTATTATAAGAAAATCAATTATGAATGAGATTAGATATTCCAAACTAACTCGATTCATCATTTGTTTTCACTTTAGTCTCACCATTTAAAACCTTTTCACCTGACTATTAATTATCTTCTTAAGCAGCAAAAGGCTCCATATCGGTGAACGTCCCAGTTTTAAAATTCAACGTAGTGCCCTACCCGGCTTGCTTTCATAGCGTGGGAGCACATACAGCTGTTCAAATTACTTTCTCCAACTTACCGAGTCCAGGAATAATTTATGCTGCCAGGGCTAACATTGAAAAATACCTTTCAACCCCCGTTGTTATGTTCCCAAAAGATAATCTGGAAATAACACGATTTAATGCAGCTTTTATGTGTTTTTCAATAATCGTGTTTCCTTTACTTAATAATATATTATTAACAGTATTATTATGATTGTAGTTTTCACTCAGAACCCGTGAAATTGTATACTATAAGAAGCGTTATAGTTATAGCTTTAAGTGTTTAAAATGGCAACGCATATAAGTCCACGAGTAACTTGCGGTACACTTTACTAATTAACAAATTCAGAATGTTGGATGAGCTCATTGGCTCCAGGTATGCACCTTGTGGTACTCCATTTAAATATGTTAAGAATGTTGTTAATATCACAAATAAAATAAAAGAGAAAAACATAAATGTTATTATAAAAACGTCACTATAATAAAACATATGAACAAAATAAACAAAACCAACACTCACACCTACAAACGCTTATGAAAGAGTACTAGACTCAGTTTCAATAGCCGTCAACGTGTTTACTTAGTTGTTTTACGTATAAGTTTTGTTTTGTTCTTCTGTTCCTTTTTTATACAAGCCT
The DNA here is from genome assembly GCA_015888305.1 of Antheraea pernyi. Lineage (NCBI taxonomy): Eukaryota > Metazoa > Arthropoda > Insecta > Lepidoptera > Saturniidae > Antheraea > Antheraea pernyi. Next base: position 12,506 of record MU160288.1, on the reverse strand, counting down.
ATTTTATTTAACACAATAGATGCCTAGGCCTTAGGATTGAATTAGATCACGACTTTACCACACCAAGCTGTTCCTTTGTTTCACCGGACACCGAGCTTCTTTTTAGTGTACTCCTGACCTCACACACCGTACATGCCCGCAGTTACCTCAACTCTTGGCTTCCAATACCTTGGGTCTTCGATGATAGCATTTGGACTATAGGGATGGCATACTCTTTCCTCATCTACCTTATCTATATGAGGACTCTCAAAGGATTATTACTTAAAACTCCTTTGAGGGTAATCGTAGTGCGGCACGGGTGGTCGGCGTTGGTAGCTGTTGGTAACGTGGTTGTGGGGCAGCGGTGGCGTGGGGCGATTGCCCGCCGGCGGTCCGTGCACTGTTCGAGGCCCCACGGAGACCGTCTGCGCGTGCACCGTCCCTCACACGCTATGCCGCGCCCGACGGCACCATACTCCTTCTCACCGAGAACGGCACCAGGCTGATGACGCGCGCTGCTGCCGCCAGCCTCCTGCGCGCCGCTCTCCTCTCCCCGCGACCCCCTCGGCCCCGCCATGGTGAGCCGCCGCCGCACCCTCTCTTCTCTTCTCTCTCTGTGTATCTCTGTCGAAAACCGTCGCCTTTAGTGTTGCACGCTTCGCACTACGCTTTTTAAAGCAGGAGCGTGCCCCTACACATAATAACATTGTTTCATAAAGTTTTTAAACTACCCTAATCGGAAGAAAACATATATAAATTGTCCTCACAATTTTAGATAAACCAATTTAAGCAGGACATTGTGTTTCCCCGTATTGGTGTAATCAAATATGATGTTGTATAATATTGATTAATAAAACTATGTTTCTTACTGCACTGATGAAAACGCTCCTACTTTATATTTGCATGCTTCAGTTACTGGTATTTCCTTCTCCTTTCCGTCATAAGCTTTTGTGAGTATAACTTACTCGGCAAGAGTTTAGACGTGGACACTGCCATTCGCATGTATGCATGTTTCTTTATGCATCTGTTTTCTACGATCTCTATGGTTACTGCGAGGCATAGATTTGGCTTGGATAAAATAGTACGGACGGGACTGCCAATCGAAGGCGTTAATATAGTTTTTGAGGGCAAGTTTCAAAAATCGTATATTTTTGTACGTTATTTATCCTATTTTACTGATATCGTTGTTGATTGATTGCTTCTATAGTAGGGTTTTTTATTATCGATGTCTATGATCTGATCGACCGGCGCGATCGTCTTTTATGCTCGTTTGAGTCCCGTCGCGCTATGGCTCGGTCGCCAGCCTTGCCAGAGCTAAGCGATTCGATGGCTGAAATTCCAGTAAAGCTGATGTCGGACGGAAGAATCGCAAACCGGAATGGAACAGCTGTGACTTCATGGATCGGTGGTATGTCCATAACACAAGATGGGAACGTTATAGCACCGGACAAAATAATGACCCACATCCATCGATATGCAAGTCCACACTACAACCCACATGGGCATTATTACCATCGGTGGAACCATGAGCCAGGGGGCAGCGAAGACGCTCTATATGCAACCAAGACAGTCTACGGAGCTGGATACATTGATGAAAACCGTACGTATCGTTGGCATTGTTATTCTATTTTAGACTAGCTGTTAGCCGCGACTTTGTCTGCATGAAATTTAGCAAGATTTCAACTCATTCTTTATCATTACATAGTATAAAACAAAGTCCTCTACCACGTCTGTCTGTCTGTCTGTTCGCGATAAACTCAAAAACTACTGAACGGATCTTCATGTGGTTTTCACCAGTGCATAAAGTGATTCATGAGGAACGTTTTGGTATACAATTTGTCAAGGACTGTTTTATAATCAGGGCGAGACAACGTCTGCCGGGCCCGCTAGTTTTTAATAAGAAAAATAAATATCAACTTATTGTTTACAATTTGACATTATAATTATTAATAACTTTAATGATATAGAGATCTTCCTAATAGGATCTTAGATTATAAACGTATTACGTAAAGACTTCCATAATTCAATTTCTCGCGGAACAGACAAGCGTTTATTTTTTGTATAGTCACAAAATCTTAATTATAATGGCAATGTATATTAAATGTAATGTAAATGTAGATCTTTATAATAATATTTTTAGTTATTGTTTCAATAGTTCCTTATACAGTGTAAGTGAGCACTGAGGTAGTAATATTGTGGGTTAAGGTGCCAAATATGTTGCTGATGACAAACCTCGTTTGACACTCTGTCAGTATTTATATATCTAATGTACACGTTACATATTACTGTAAGTGGCGTGTGTGTCGTACTTACAATTGCTTTTAAAGAAAATTTCTATAATTGTACATAGTCTCACAATTTTATAATACTTTAATACGATTTTTTTTAAAACGCGTGCGGAGCTGCGGGTACAGCTAGTCTGTAAATGTTATTATAAGAAAATCAATTATGAATGAGATTAGATATTCCAAACTAACTCGATTCATCATTTGTTTTCACTTTAGTCTCACCATTTAAAACCTTTTCACCTGACTATTAATTATCTTCTTAAGCAGCAAAAGGCTCCATATCGGTGAACGTCCCAGTTTTAAAATTCAACGTAGTACCCTACCCGGCTTGCTTTCATAGCGTGGGAACACATACAGCTGTTCAAATTACTTTCTCCAACTTACCGAGTCCAGGAATAATTTATGCTGCCAGGGCTAACATTGAAAAATACCTTTCAACCCCCGTTGTTATGTTCCCAAAAGATAATCTGGAAATAACACGATTTAATGCAGCTTTTATGTGTTTTTCAATAATCGTGTTTCCTTTACTTAATAATATATTATTAACAGTATTATTATGATTGTACTTTTCACTCAGAACCCGTGAAATTGTATACTATAAGAAGCGTTATAGTTATAGCTTTAAGTGTTTAAAATGGCAATGCATATAAGTCCACGAGTAACTTGCGGTACACTTTACTAATTAACAAATTCAGAATGTTGGATGAGCTCATTGGCTCCAGGTATGCACCTTGTGGTACTCCATTTAAATATGTTAAGAATTTTGTTAATATCACAAATAAAATAAAAGAGAAAAACATAAATGTTATTATAAAAACGCCACTAAAATAAAACATATTACCAAAATAAACAAAAACAACACTCACACCTACAAACGCTTATGAAAGAGTACTAGACTCAGTTTCAATAGCCGTCAACGTGTTTACTTAGTTGTTTTACGTATAAGTTTTGTTTTGTTCTTCTGTTCCTTTTTTATACAAGCCTATTTTATTTAACACAATAGATGCCTAGGCCTTAGGATTGAATTAGATCACGACTTTACCACACCAAGCTGTTCCTTTGTTTCACCGGACACCGAGCTTCTTTTTAGTGTACTCCTGACCTCACACACCGTACATGCCCGCAGTTACCTCAACTCTTGGCTTCCAATACCTTGGGTCTTCGATGATAGCATTTGGACTACAGGGATGGCATACTCTTTCCTCATCTACCTTATCTATATGAGGACTCTCAAAGGATTATTACCTAAAACTCCTTTGAGGGTAATCGTAGTGCGGCACGGGTGGTCGGCGTTGGTAGCTGTTGGTAACGTGGTTGTGGGGCAGCGGTGGCGTGGGGCGATTGCCCGCCGGCGGTCCGTGCACTGTTCGAGGCCCCACGGAGACCGTCTGCGCGTGCACCGTCCCTCACACGCTATGCCGCGCCCGACGGCACCATACTCCTTCTCACCGAGAACGGCACCAGGCTGATGACGCGCGCTGCTGCCGCCAGCCTCCTGCGCGCCGCTCTCCTCTCCCCGCGACCCCCTCGGCCCCGCCATGGTGAGCCGCCGCCGCACCCTCTCTTCTCTTCTCTCTCTGTGTATCTCTGTCGAAAACCGTCGCCTTTAGTGTTGCACGCTTCGCACTACGCTTTTTAAAGCAGGAGCGTGCCCCTACACATAATAACATTGTTTCATAAAGTTTTTAAACTACCCTAATCGGAAGAAAACATATATAAATTGTCCTCACAATTTTAGATAAACCAATTTAAGCAGGACATTGTGTTTCCCCGTATTGGTGTAATCAAATATGATGTTGTATAATATTGATTAATAAAACTATGTTTCTTACTGCACTGATGAAAACGCTCCTACTTTATATTTGCATGCTTCAGTTACTGGTATTTCCTTCTCCTTTCCGTCATAAGCTTTTGTGAGTATAACTTACTCGGCAAGAGTTTAGACGTGGACACTGCCATTCGCATGTATGCATGTTTCTTTATGCATCTGTTTTCTACGATCTCTATGGTTACTGCGAGGCATAGATTTGGCTTGGATAAAATAGTACGGACGGGACTGCCAATCGAAGGCGTTAATATAGTTTTTGAGGGCAAGTTTCAAAAATCGTATATTTTTGTACGTTAATTATCCTATTTTACTGATATCGTTGTTGATTGATTGCTTCTATAGTAGGGTTTTTTATTATCGATGTCTATGATCTGATCGACCGGCGCGATCGTCTTTTATACTCGTTTGAGTCCCGTCGCGCTATGGCTCGGTCGCCAGCCTTGCCAGAGCTAAGCGATTCGATGGCTGAAATTCCAGTAAAGCTGATGTTGGACGGAAGAATCGCAAACCGGAATGGAACAGCTGTGACTTCATGGATCGGTGGTATGTCCATAACACAAGATGGGAACGTTATAGCACCGGACAAAATAATGACCCACATCCATCGATATGCAAGTCCACACTACAACCCACATGGGCATTATTACCATCGGTGGAACCATGAGCCAGGGGGCAGCGAAGACGCTCTATATGCAACCAAGACAGTCTACGGAGCTGGATACATTGATGAAAACCGTACGTATCGTTGGCATTATTTGGACTTAACTCTTCTAACACTCGAAACCTTTTCAAGGCAATCCACGTTTCCTTTAAATAATATCCTTCTAAATAAACACATGGAATTGGAAATGATTCTTTAATAAAATTATTTAACCGTATTCATGAACACTTTATATTTAGCAACCATAGACATCGTAGGCGACACTAAATGGGATTGCAGTTTGTACAGTTAGAAAGACATTTATGTAAAACCATCAGAATAACGTTCCAATTCATCATTAGCATCACATGTTTATTTGTTTCGAGTGCTCTTTTATTATCCCCTTTTATTATTTCGTTCCCTGTAATTGAGCACATTAGTTTAGACCTTCCACATTTTTATAGTATAAAATAGTCAAATAAATACACGAAGTAAAGCTTTGCGTAGATAATTTAATTAGAAAAGAGGCTTTAGTCACCCTTTATCTATTTCCTGATTCAAACTTAATCGGCTTGTTAAAATACCTACCAAATAATTGATTACTCTTTTCCTGGTAAGCACTTTACTGCGTTAAGTACTAAGCGAACGATTTAGAAAAAGTGCTGTGTCACACGGTCTTCGCGAAGCTTTACAATTTATACGAATATTTTCAAATTTATCTCATTCATCAACAAATGCAGTATTAGGACTACATTTACAAGAATACTCTATTATAACGGCTTTAACGTTGACTTAATCAGTGCATGATCTATTAAAGGTTTAGTTAGGTTAGACAAGTAAATGGAATTGCATTGAGAGGTTTACACACTTGATGTGCATGAGAAAATGATCTGAGTTTAAGAAATTTATTGATATTCGTTCAATATCATACAATAAATTCGTAGTGTTTATCTTTACATAAATATTGACCAATTTGAACAGTCGCTTAGAATTAAAACATTTCTTAACTTCCTTTAATTATAGAACACATGTTATACACACTATTTTAAATATATCCGATTAATTTTATTATATAAACAATTTGAAAAAATAAAAACATTTGATGATATCAGCGCAAGTTTACTTTGAGAACTATCAAAAGTTATATAAGTATATCAAGTTATTTCAAAGATATTTAATAACCTAATCCTATATTTAACAGATTCAAAATAAGAATAACTAATCTTTGAAATTATTTGCCATACTAGGAAATTGAATCACAATTGACTGAGGCAACATTTGGTAAGCATGAGTAACAAAAATTACAATTGCTTGTATTGTAAAATTCGTATCCATGAGACATTATAACTATTGAAATTTATCACGTTTTATTCGCAACAACCATGAATGAGATTTACCACAGATTTATTATTAATATAACCAATTATTTTTATAAACACCTTTGTATAAATGTATGGCATGAACGTATTTATAATAAATTGTTTATTATTATTTTTGTTTCTTGTTTTTATTGAATATCATAAATATTGTCACAGATTTTTCAAAATATGTTTTAATCGTTCGACTTTTTTTTTCTTTTATAAGTGTAACATTTCTCAAAATAAATATACAAATACGTGTACACGCACTTAAAAGCACAAACATGTTTTTTGTAAAATATACTTAAAAACTATATAAAAAAATTAAATTATTTTTAATCTGTATGCTCTCTTATATTTAACATAAGTTTTGGAGTTTTTGGCAGGATTTTGGTCTGTCATGTAGTGGATTTTATTTTTTATTCATAATCTTGTGTTACTTGACTCTATATTGTGTAAAATTGGTGGTGTTTTATGTAATATAGTTTGTTTATTGTGCATAAGTGAAATGAATGGAAAATAATACCACAGACCATGAATTCTGAGATGCCACCAAAACTCCATGGAAAGTTCTAACAATATGGCCACCATCTTGTTAGTTCATTGAAATTATATCAAGAAACTTGTAATATCGATACTCACTTGACAATGGCAGTAACAGACTACTAGAAGACTGGTTGCCAAAAATGGAATAGAAGACGAACTCTATTAACTACTCGACAATGACAGTAATAATCTAAAAGATTGGTTGCCAAAAATAAAGTTTAAAAAAAACATAAGTTTTTATCGCCAATAATATGACAATGATTGTCTTTATAAATATAACGAAGTATTATAATATAATACATTTTAAAATTACAGCAGTTCTAAAATAGATCTTCGCGGCAATAATCATTTAAAAATATTACAATATAAGTTGACATAAACAAATATATATATACTTTAACAATGGCGATTGCGTTTTCATTCGACTAGTGATCTGCAATAGGAACCGTGTTATAAAATTTAAAATGTGGGACGCTAGGCATGGATCTCGTAATATAGAAAAATTGGACGATAATGCTCGCACTATCTAAAAATATATGATATATAAATAAGTTCGATATCTACAGTTAAATCATGATCAGAATCATGAAAACAAAAACATGACTTCAATTACTTAGGTATTTTCGTGATTGCGTACATTCAAACTTTCATAATATCGGAAGGCTCACTTTTCTGTGACATACGTGCCAATAATTATAGAATAACACAATTTTGAAAACAGTACTACAATTCAAATTCAAAAACGTTGGTTTCAATCATTACAGCATTAAAAAAGCAAATTCAAATAAAAGTGGTCGATGCTGAATAGCGAATATTGATGATATTACTGGTTTTACTAGTAAACAAAAGGTGTGAAATTTGTCCGTGACTCACGATAGATTTCAAGTGTGAATGTAAATGAATCGATATAAGCATTTCAAATGTTTCAAGTTACTCAAACAAATTAAACAAATAATACTCAAAACACGCAGACAAACATAAGCTGTATGTAATAATAATAATTTCAAATAACTAACAGACATTTTAATCACAAACCATGAAACACGGATATATTCCCATCACAGCTCGACACTATCCCAATTAACTCATGACAAACAACCAACAGAGAGGATTGGCAAAGAAAACGGTAAAGCAGGTGACGAGAAGGTGGCCCTGCAGTCGACGTGCCACGTTGCGTTGGACGCGTGCATCAAAGACAGCGAGTGCGTGACGTCATTGACACCGGTTCTCCAGAAATGTCACTCCAATGATTGCGACAGGGAGGGATGTATGACGGCGCTGCGAGGATTCTACAGGAAGTCTGGCGTCGAATGGAACACGGAGATCGCTTTCTGCTTGTGCAAGTGAGTGATTCATGGAAAAAATTAATGATTAGCATTTAAACATGTTGAATCCTGATATTTGCCGTTAGTACGTTAGTGGTATAAAACTATAAAGGACTAAGAAAAGGTATAAGGCTCTCAACATGTTGAATCCTGATATTTGCCGTTAGTGGTATAAAACTATAAAGGACTGGGTATAAGGCTCTCTTATAAATAAAATTCAAGTCATTATTTATCCAAGGCGAGGCCAGGAAACTACATATCCAATCTTAACAAGACTTGCTGGCAGTTGGGGAACTTTTTAGAGTATTATCCATGCTATATATCATTACGCTGTTCCATCGGAGTTAACCGTTATTAATATAGATATCTTAAAAACGGATAGATGTTTATAGGAGTTAAATGGTAACAACAGAACTACAATCAACAAAATAAAATAGCACATCATTCATCTTTGTAAATTAAAGCATATATATATTTATTTTTTTATAGCACGGCAAAATGACTGCATTGTGCCTGATGGTAAGCACAGTACAATCCACTATCCATTGCCGGTCGCCACTGTCATGCCGGCCTGCAAAAGCTGGATATGCACATGCTGATCCCGAAACGCGACCCGCATAAGCGAATCACTATGACGGGCTTTTTCGACATGTATATAGTGGTTGCGACCCAGTCAGGCTGTAAAACCCTACCAGGTCGCTTTCGCCTTTACCTCGTTCGTTATTCAGCAGGGTTATTCAGTAGCTGAGGCTGACTTGGGTGTCTCAAGTCTTATGATGTTATTCGACACCCCTTACACCCCTAATGTGGTTCTCATGAAGGAAAATAATCATATTCTGAGAAAGTCACGTGTACCATATATTCATATGAATAAAGTCCAAATAAATATAGACAATCCATACATGTACAATTTGTCAACTAGTTTCTTGGAAAATTTATCCGAAAAGTATACTAGGAAAGGTTGGTGTTTTTTTCTTCAGAAAAACTGACAACCGCGAAGACTCTTGCATGAACGCCCAGGAACGTCTCCACCCCTCTTGTGCTCAGCGGCCTCCGGTCGGATCAACATTACCATATAGTGGTTGCGACCCAGTCAGGCTGTAAAACCCTACCAGGTCGCTTTCGCCTTTGCCTCGTTCGTTATTCAGCAGGGTTATTCAGTAGCTGAGGCTGACTTGAGTCCCCCCCTTGAGTTCACCCCTTACACCCCTAATGTGGTTCTCATGAAGGAAAATAATCATATTCTGAGAAAGTCACGTGTACCATATATTCATATGAATAAAGTCCAAATAAATATAGACAATCCATACATGTACAATTTGTCAACTAGTTTCTTGGAAAATTTATCCGAAAAGTATACTAGGAAAGGTTGGTGTTTTTTTCTTCAGAAAAACTGACAACCGCGAAGACTCTTGCATGAACGCCCAGGAACGTCTCCACCCCTCTTGTGCTCAGCGGCCTCCGGTCGGATCAACATTACCAGCCTGTCATACCCTCGCTCACGAGTGCCGCGAAGAACCGGAATGCAGGTTTGTTTTTTTTTTATGTTATAGGAGGCAAACGAACAGATGCGTCACCTGATGTTAAGTGCAACAATGCAAGCACTGTTACTTCACGTCGGTTTTCTGTGAGAGGGTGGTAGTGCCCCAGGCGAGCCAACCCATTCATGCTGAAACCAGTAATATCCTTAGCGTGGCTCTACCACCTATAAACTTATCTCTAGTTTAAATAGTGAAGCGAAATCGATGGTTTACACCTGTTTAAGAAACCGACGAAATGTTGCTACAAGATTAAAAATAGGAGAATAGTCAATAACTCGTATCATTGTCCTGGCTCTCTGTTCTGTGAGCGGCATGTTTTAGCTTAAACTTAGCACTCTTATAAAATAAACCTCCAAAAATAAACAAGGTCCTATACCGCTTACTCTGTTAATAATGATGGCATTTTTTCTCTTAAGAAGTATATTCGGAGTAAAATTTTGCTACTACATTTTTCAATTCTATTCAGCATCTTTAAATTTGGTTTTAAAGTTTATCTTGTTCTCTAGTTACGCTGTATTCTAAATCATTTGTTTTAATATTCAAAATAATTTCTACTATAAATATCAATTCTGTGAAGAGATTTTTTTTTTATTTGACTTTTTATTTGACTATTATCTAAAAAAAAAGTCTAAATCCTTCTAAAACCCCTACAATTTTTTCCATATCTCTGTTAAAGTTCATCTTATCGAGATTCTACTATATTATTTGTCAAATCAATATTACTTTTCAATATGGTGTTGAAGTACCTTCATAAGAAAGGGAAGCTTTTGTATTAAACCAGACTTTATTTCAAATTAAAGATATATATCGGGGGAGCCACTATTGACCTGCGGTACTGCGCTATTGACTATATCGGGGGTTACTAATGACCTCAAACGCTATTGGTTAAAGTTATAGGCTGTTTATATATCTTGATGCCTTAAAAGGTGACCGCCAGGACGCCGACGGGACATACTCGCTCAAATAGTTAGGCTAGTCGCACCTAAAGAAGTCGTAATTATATTCAGTGTTGTGTTTTTGTATCGGTTAACGTTTTATTCGATTGTTCTTGGTGCATTAATCGATCAAATCATAACCATGACCTCACTATGGATGACGTCATACTCCTACATGGACGCCATTTTATCGCTACCTCGACACATATATAGAAAATGAATATTAAAAGGATCAAAAAGATTTATAAAGAAACAACAAATTCAACAACAAATCAGATTTCCATTGTAGTACAGTTCAGTTATTACGTACACAAACCTCTCTCACAAACGAGTTAGCAACGGCCGGTTGAGTTTTCAACAAAACGAAACGCGCGGACAAAATTCAATCTGAACGTAGACTGTTTAGAACTTTGCTATTGACTTTACCCTTTTTGCTCACGTTCATTTATTGCAAAGCTTCCCTCCGAAAGCTTATAATAATATTGTTATCCTTAAACAGCTTTTGAATTCTATGTTTTGAAGCTCTTAACAGATAGGTAAGGTTGAGACAGTTCAATAGCAGTATTTTTTTCTTTAGTAAGTAGTTTATTAAGTGGTATTAATATTTAAAAAAATAGGAAGGTCGTTTTTTCCATTTCGTCGAAGAATCGAAGCCTTCATTTATAAGCCTCTATTTGTCAAATAATAATAATATCTATTAACACAGGAAGATAAAAATTTGTACTCCTAGTTATGGTCAAAATTCGACCACTGGAAGACCAGCAGTTCATGTAATTCTCTTAACATACACAATTAACATAAATTATTGAGCATATATATGAATATTAACTTCGATTCGATATACGCAGGTTCAAAACCCCCCATGTGTATTAATGATTTTTTGGTAATTCGCGTACTCATTTAAGGGCTGCTGCTTCTGGAGGAAGCACGAGGGTGCGAGACACCCTCGAGACGTAAGTCGACCCGCTGACCACCTGTGGACGACCCGAGCGTGTGACCAGGGCGCGGAGTATGGTCGCGCAATCCAAACCCTGGTTACATTTCACGCCATGCGGCCGGTGGGCTTTTTAGCGGGTATGAGTCGCGGCATAACCCTGCAGCTATCGCCCCTGTCCCTAACGACAGGTGGAGGTGTATCCTATGTAGGATTTTCCCCACCTAACAACAAAAAAAAGTGGTGGAACCACGCTGAAGCTATTACTGGTTTCAGCATGAATGAGTCGGCTCGCCCGGGGTAGTACCACCCTCTCACAGACAACCGACGTGAAGTAACAGTGCTTGCATTGTTGCGTTTCGTTCGGTCAGTGAGAACGCCGGATACCCAACTCCCCTCGGCCTCCCCATTTCTCCACTCCCCCTTCTCCCAAACACAGGCTGGTAACGCACTTTGGTGTTACTATGGACGGTGGTGATCACTTAACATCAGGTGAACCACCTGTTCGTTTGCCTCCTATGATATAAAAAAAAAAGTTGGTTACACTATCTGCTAACGGTGAAGCAAAACATGCTAAAGAAACCTGAACCTAGGAAATGTTTTTGTTATACCACTGTGTGAAAAACGTCGAACTGTATATTTAGCTGCGTTTGAAATCGTTAATTTGTCGTAAGCTGGCTTGGTCATTACGTCCGTATCCTATGAACCGAACACCTCTTTGACCTGTCAATTTGAATTACCCGGACAAATTGAAAAATGATACGCCTAAGTAAAAAATTTGGAATAAAAAAATGAGTGAGACAGTAGACAGCTAAGAGAGCTTCAAAAATATTGACAAAATTGATAGATTGACTTTCAGTTGCTAGTTAGGAAAATTTGATCTCTCTCTCTCTCTCTCTCTATACATCCGTGCGAAGCCGAGACGGACAGCTAGCATTAATTAAAAATCATGCCAGTGAAACTATGATACAATCTATACCATGCTAGGTTTACTTTATTCACATTCAGTTATCTAGAAGCTTCCACGTAATATTTACACACAGAGCTGATGAAAATAGTTTAGTAGTTTCCAACACCTTACTTAGTTTTTAATTTTGGTAAATCAATTCATGTGTTTACCAATTGTTGTGAA
>MU160287.1:58327-91875 GCA_015888305.1 Antheraea pernyi | reverse complement strand
TTTAATTTATTTGTAACACATATTATATATAGATTTTATGTTTTTGCATTCCTCCACATGAACTTTAACTATCACAAATCACAGGCAAACCCGCGGTCACAATGGGTTCGATTATCAGTCATAATAAGGGGTCAGTCGTTTCTCTCCGCGTTATCACATTATTATCGGCAATGAGTATTGTACCGATATTGTAGATCGAAGATGTAAGGACAGTTAAGTATGATATGATGACCAATAGAAACCAATAAAGGCTTTAACTATTCGATGGTATGGAAAAACAAACTTTTTCCAATTTTTTTATATAATTAGACCGCACTCCTTATTGTCATTTTGTATTGAGAATATTACCATTACTCGTCGAGAAGCTATAACTGGAATAAGAATACGCTAAGATCAAATTTCATCGAAAAAAATCGCTTTTATGTTGCATAAAGTGCTCCAATCTGTAAAATTAGCGATCTATTTCATAAAGTGCACCACATTTTATGGAACATGGACGTATTTGAGGTGTAGGTATAAGATTTAGGTTTAATGCTTGTTGTTTGTTTCACATTGGTTTGTATAAATCCTTGTTGGCTGTACTTATTTAATCTAAATCTGCTAAGCCCTAAGTCTATTAAGGAAGGACAAAAATTAAGCCAATTTATTGTTAGTCTTGAACCTTTTTCTTTATTTGTACAAAGTTTTTTACATAGTCGTTGTAGTCGTGATAGAGAGTTAGGGATTTATAATATGGTGCGAATCATTAAAGGCTACTTTTTTGTTTTTCTCGAACTGACCAAGCAAGGTCTTAACAGCTTCACCGGACTACTCATTAAAAGCTACGTTTCAGGACTTTGGTATCTTAACTCGGCTCTCTTAATATATTTTAGATAATTTATTGTATGTCCACAAAAAGATAAGCTGGATTTAGTAAAAAAACATCATAAGATCGTGGTTCTTGAATATTTGTCCGACCCGATGCAGCGGTAGTTTTGACATTCACAATCGCCTTCTCAGGGCCTAAATTGAAAAATGTATTTTTGATTTGGATTTTACATTTAATCTATATAAATAAAAAATTATTTAATTAGAATATATGTCAATTCTTTTTGTTGTTGTGTTTATGTGTACATTATCACGACAAAATTTGTTTGAAAAATTGTACGGAAACGTGAAATTTTTGGTTTTGAAGCCCCTAAATAAATGATTGAGTCAGACAAAAGACAGTGTAGAATTGTTCAGATGCTATTTTGTTTCATTACATAGTCGTATTGTACTATAAGATTTAGTCCCATTTTTTTTCAATACAAACTCGGGTCTGGCTGTTAGTTCATGTAATAAAACTGCACTGTAAACAAATCACGTATCACTTTTTCAATCGAAATAAATTTTAAAATCTTAAATGAAAATTTTGCGACTGAATATAAACTTCTGGCATCACGATATAAAGAGCTCGCCAACATCTTACTACTAATATTTATATATGTACCTAGATATAGTCATTTAAATTTCTTACAATTATCACTCTGAATATATGCGACTATAAATTATTGCGAACATCATCAACTGAGCAAATAATTGATGATTTCTTTCCAAAACCTTTTCAGACTCATTCACAGAGACTGAAACAAATTGTAGTTTTGAAACATATCCAAGAAATAACCGGATATCCCTGGAGTGTGTAAGAAAACAAACGGTTTAATTTAAAGGGAAACACTTGGCAAGACGCGAAGGTCGCTCAAAACGTTCGTTCCCATCTCATTAATACAGCTGTTGTTCAAATAATTTTAACTATAAGCTACACAGTAAATACTCTTATGGTGGCAAAGGATTATTTCCAAAGAAAGGGACAGTATCTCTTGTCGCTACAACCCAAAATTGTTTTGACTATTTGAAATCTTCGTAAATTACTAATTGTGCCCAAAGCTCTGCAACAGTTTATGCTCGAAGTAAATATACAAAGTTTCAATAAAATCCATTGAGAATAAAAAAGCATAAAATGTTTAAATTACACTTTTGTACGATTTTTCAAAACATCATTTATAATTATTATAACCCATCAATTGAGGAAGAACATATATATTTTCCTCCCTCCCTGTATAAAATTTAATAAAAAAATCAGAGAAATACAAAAAGTAAAAATCTTTTAATCAAAATTTACTTGTATGTAGTCCTAGCTGTTATTTTATTAATATAGTTATCATTTTACATATGTATTTTCTATACAAATAATTCTATTACATTATAGTAATAGTAGTACATTCTTTTTTCACTAACACGTGAAAATGAAATGGCTACGCATCTAGACTTTAGAATTTAAAAAAACTATCCTCAAGCAACTATAAGCGTATACCGGCAGCTGCACATTGAAGTACAGTTACTCTTCTACGGTGTTATTACAAAAAAGTTAAATACTTGATTTAAAAAGGTTTAGAATTAAATGCACCGTGCTCGCCTAAGGCAAGTTCGCGTTATCCTTTTTCGCAAGTCTAACCTAACGTAATCAAAGCGAGACAAAAGAGCAAGACGGCGAACATTCAGCGACAGCGGTGTATTTCATACGAAACCATTTTAAAGCAAGTATTCAATACGTATTTAACTTTTTTGTAATAAACCGCTAAGGTTTACCATCTTAGACCGTATCATTGAACATTACCTCAGATTGTGTCTAAACCGATCTAGACTAGACTACCTGGCAATTGCCAGATAACTCGTTTATCTGTTGTTTTTGCACGTGGTAAACTTCTAAACCAATTGCAATAAAATGTGACATATAATATATGTAGTCTGGTACCCTGGGACGGACATAGGCTACTGAATTTTGAATATGTCGAAGATAACATCGAATAGCTATAAAATGTATTTGTTGATAAAAACCGAAGTTTATCAATGGATAATCATCGATCTTCTTCAATATGACTAAATACTAACAGTCCTGTAGTTTCGTTCACATGGAATGGTATACTTTTAATGCCCAACGTGAACTACATCTCTTATGGGTAGTTTGTTTTAATTTTATTATTTGTTATAATATTATATTTATGTTTTAGCTAATAAAAGCTCAATTACATATCCTAAATCTTTCCTCAGGTTCAATCCTATATCCATTGATTGAATTTACCTAAAATTCAAATTGATTCGGCAGTTTCTAGTTATACACGTTCTAATCTCAAAACAAAAATCTTTATTACTTTAAGGCAGTGAAGTATTTATATGTACACAATTAGTAATACGTTACTATCCTTGCTATACTGCTTCATGCGACCTTCGTCAGGCCAGCGGTCCACCTTATGACGACACTGTGTCTTCCAGTGCGTAGTCGGCATTAGAAAAAATATTTATTTCAATATTAGTAACTACCTAACAAAAACAAAACACTGGCTATCTCTAACAGGTAGATACTATATATTTATGTTAGGTAATCGTATATCAATTATGAATTATACTGAAACTAGCTAGCACTCCCGACTTTGTGCACTTGAAAATGTGTTTTATTCGAAATTAAATTTAATCGATACTGTTAAATTTAATCGATACTGCTTAGCAGCTAAGGAAAAACGTAATAATGTAACCTTTTTTTATGTAACCTAGATAATAAAATAGAAGTTCTATATCTAGAATAGAAAGTTCTATATCTGTCAGTAAGTTTTTCAAAATGTGGGTTTTCATACGTAAACGCCTTGGATTGTTATTGTATAAAGAAGAAAAAAATTGCTTCGTGCTTTTATGTACGACTAGTTAAGACTAGCAATCAATAAAGTTGAGAGTTTCATTGTAAGTGTAATAAAATTTTAACAATAGAATACTTAAATCGTAACTACTGTGATTAAAAAAAGAATATCTACTCTAATTCAGTCCATGGAGAATCATGCACGGTCTCAAGAGAGAGATTAGATGAGATTTGACTCGACCCCCTCCCCCCCTTAAACATCTCACGTTTCAATTTATGAACGCCCCCAAAAGGGCTCGCCTAGACTGACAACGGATATTGTTCCAAACAAACAACAAACACTTAAATCATATTTATATATATAGAATATAAAAATTAAAAGAAACTGATAACCACATTACAGCTTCATTTATAAATTGTAGATATAGACATTGCTTTTGAAAAAGCGCCAAATCAACAGCCAACATGGCGTCGGCGTCTCCTTGTCTATGAGACCGAATAATAATTTAACTCAAAAAGTTGTAATAATCTCGCCCGCGATAACATTCGCAAGACTCCAGTAGAAGCGTGCGTTCTGCGCAACAGAACTAAATATAACATCGCCGGTATGATTCACATCGCCATTGAGACGCGGAACGTCCGAAATAACCCTGTGATTTGGCTTATAAACACGCTGCAATGAAAATTATATTACAACTCGTATAACTGAATACCTGTGTCATGCATCAACGCTTTCGTGTCCGCCATTTTATTATAAGCACATAATTAAACGTGTTAGGTTGCACAGAATATATAAATTAATTTTACTTATAGACGCAAAAAGGGTTAACGTTTTTCGAGCGTCTGTTTGTAAGTTTATAAGGAGAGCCATCTTTGTGTATGAAAATGTGTACGACAAAATGTGCTATATAAGTGTGGCGCTACAGTAGCAACAAGGTTCATTATTGTTCAATTTTTTTTTTAAGTTTTATAAAAGTAAGCACTGAAAAATCACTAAACGTATTTCACGAAAACTCTATTACTCTCGACATTTTCTCATAGCAGTTATTTTAGGTTATATATGAGTCGTCGCATTTCAAAATGAACTAAATCCAATTTTAGCCGTTCGTGTTCGTGTGTCGCATCATTTCAGATGGAATGCACCTATTTGGCTAATACTTTTTGGTGTATCTGCAATTATTAGTACAAGATTCGTATGAAAGAAATGTTTGGAAAATGGCATTGATCAGCTTTTAGCTTAGATTAAAACATCTCCGTATAAAAATGTGTATCTATGAGACAGACAACAATTGACAGTGACTTTTATTTGCCCAGTGATAATTGATTGAAGAAGGCGTTACTTTGCGGAAATCAGTCATTAATATTATAGTAGACGATACTTTGGACTTCCGCCTGGAATCGATGGAACACTACTACGTCTGACTGCAACATAAAACAAATCAATTAATCAATATATCACTTATACACATATATATTAATTAACGAAATATAAATTAACTAATATAAATAAATTAATTAAAGTATGTTGCAGATTGACGTGTAATCACGACAATCGATCAAATGTAAATGATCAAATGACGCCCAACGATAATTTTATTTAATTATATTTTCATATTGTATATGGAAAATTAGGTCTCATTTTCATTTAAGAAAATTGTGTGTACTTATGTACTTACATGACAAGTTATATACCAAACTTATTTGACATAGATATAAGCAGAATCTTTTTATACATTTTAAACGTTTTGAATCAAGTTATAATGGTACAAATAAAAGTTTTAATGTATAAAAAACACTTAAAATTATGCGTAACATTTTTTTTCTCAGAAAATTATCTAGAAGTGTTGTCAGTTTTGCGAGGTCATAATAACTTTTATGAATACAATAGCAATTATATCACTAACCGATAAGTCTAAAGAAAATCCGCTACTGATAAATAATTTCATTAATTCAGGATTGCATCCTTGTATACTGATACCGGCTAATGGTGTTTAATAAGTTTGTTGTAGGTAGGTAAAAAATATAAATAGTGAGAAAGATCCACTCAAAGATGCGTCACTGAATAATAGTAATTACAATAAAAAAAGGCCTTTAAATACGTAATTTGTTTTTCTCTCCTTTAACAAACAAATGAAAGGCACCGAGAAATTCCAGAAGAGCGAGCGTAGGCGTTAAAGAATTAACATATTTACAGAGTATTTTTTGGAATTACGTTACAAACTTTTGCAAACTGTAATTTGTCAGGAATTTTATAGCACTTTTATTCTTGTTTTAGGATGTTTACGTGCCGCTTAGGAAATATATTATTCATATACTAAATTTTCTTTGATATTATTCGGTCTGACGAGTAAAATTAAGAATTTAAAATAATCATTGTTAGTCATATGTTTTATCTTCAACATGATGGCCATAGAAAATAAGCTATAGTTTTATTAATATAGTTTAGTTAATAGACAGGCTATGGATAAAGTCATGTACTTACAGCTGCAGATGCCATCCACCAACATGTGGATAACTGGTACAATATTTCTATGAAGGCACTGCTGTAGCGAGGAATACATAATAATAGTTTTCCTTGCGTACTTCATTACCTACAACTTACCCATGTGTTTGGCGATAGGATTCTAATTTGAGGAGAGTAACTAACAAGACGAATAATAGAAAATGCCTTTCCACATTTAATGCTTTACCAAAAGTATAGACTTACTGTAGGAATCAAACTTATGACGTCCGTGATAGTGTTGTGTTATCACTGAGCTATCATCGCTGTAATACTTCAATCGAAATTTGTTTCTCCAGGACATTATTTAAGTCAACGAAAATATAAGAGTCAGGGTTTTTTGTTTATCAATATGAAATTGAAGTTTCTGCTCTCTCTCTCTCTCTTTAACATATGTATATATGCAATTCACACAACATACGCACAAGGTAAGTGTTAAAAAATAAGCGCTCGCTTTACTCAGCTTTTTCAACCTCGAATACATTTCAAGAAGCTTTCATTAGTTTACAACGCAATGTCCTGAATTAGATTTGTAATGTACCCATAATTTGGTTGAATCACAGTTATTCATAATTTGCACGCTTACCATTCTTATTTCACCATGTAAAAATATCGCTTTTTTTAGATTAAGTTGCGACGTTTTTTTTTATTTATTTTACTAATGAGTATTTGCGTGTTCCAAGCACACCGAACAAAAAAAAAATGAAATATAAAATTAACTCCATTAAAATTTTTTTTTTAATCAGCAAATAATAATGAGCCTTTCGGGAAAAAGCTTTGAAATGTATAAAAAATGGGAAAGAAAAATATTTGTTTTCGCACAAAAAAAAGCACAAAACAGCTACATTATTCAACTATGCCTCTTCAAAATTTATAATAAAATTGTTCGTGATGTAATATTTATGGAATGCCATTACACAAAGTTCTTTCTGCAAGTTTCAATACGCTCATACCTAATAATAAAGAAAAGTGAATGGCAAAAACACTAATTTGGCATCATAGACATAAAAATAAGTTTAATATTTATCTTAATATTTAATTAGTCCATTGATTGTCATCGTTTACTAAATCATTAGATAGTTAAACATGTCGGCATTATGATCATCTAGCCCAGTGGTCAGCAAACCGTGGCTCTTTCTCGCCTTAATTGTGGCTCTTCTAAGAAATGTTTAGTGTAGACACGGAATATTATTTATTAACTTTTAAGATACAACTTATTTTTAAAACGAAAACGTACAGAACAAAGACATATTTTTAGAAAGCAAGTACACCACGGCTAAACGCTTGCAAGAAGAAATTTAAAAAAAGGCTGTTTGAATAAACTTTATTCTTTCTATTTACCTCTTTTTGATGACTAGTTTGCCGACCACTGATCTATTTAACTAACATAACTATTTCATTAACAAAACTTATAAATTATGAATTTTCCAGGCGGAATTGATATACCGTCCGACATCTCGCTCGGTGACTCGACTCGTCACGTACCCGGAGGCACCTCATCATGTAGTGAGAGTTCGCGTACGTCCCTCAGTAGTCCTCCGTGAATTGGACCGCATCGCGTACCGCAGGCGCCCAGCTCTCGCCGTCTCAGCTGTCGATGACTTCTTCAGATCTGAATCAACCAAGGTTATTTATCTCAATAATATATACATATTTTTTACGCCAAAGGACAGAAACAGACAGCCGGTCCATCTGATGTTATATGGTTACCATTGTCTATGGACAACTCAACACCACGAGCATCACTGCTGTGTTGCCGATAGAGCGTCATAACCCAGTGGGAACGCTGTAGCTGTATATAGCTCTTCGACCATACCCCTACAATATAACTTACAGATATGTCTGGTAAAGGAGTACATACTACCTCATACAGGGTACATGTTGAAAAAGTGTCCAGCTCTGAGCACTAAACTGTTCCCAGACCCTCCAAAAGGCAGCTAGCAAAATCTTCTAAATATAACCTAAAGTAAATGCTGTCAAAGAACGTGGAGTGTGATAGATCTTTTATGAACTTTAAATAATACGTTTAGTGATTTCTAAGTGATTATTTTTATCAAACTTACTTATTGAAATAATTGAACGCTAATGCACTCTGTTGCTACTGTAGTGCTAGCCTTTTTTTGTAACGTAGGGAAATCCCTTATGGATACGCCACCCTCTCGGGGAGAGGATGGGTTATGTCCGACTCGCACGGACTAAAACCTCACCGTGTACCGGCCGACCGTATTGTTGGGGCGGCAAGGGATCGAAGTACGCTATTCCCGTTGGATAGCCGCCCCAACGGTCCACCCGGCGGACGGTGGCCGCCGGGTTTCGTCCTAATAGGGAGACAGATTGAGTACACACCAGCTGCCCCCATCGACCGCCGGACCTGTGCAATGAGGAGATGGGCATGGATATTGCAGATGAACAAATGCCAACTAAAGAATCAACTGTAACAATTGGCTTTTAGTTAGTGTATAAAGTTTAGCATAAAGTTCTCTTATATCAAGAAAGGCTTCACAATGTCTTAGTTAGATAATATTGCTGCTCCCAACTCAAGGATAAATAGAAAACAATGCTAAGATCCCATTCACAAGACCACTATTCAATATCATCATTATCATCAGCCTGTAAGAGACCCACTGCAGGGCCATACGCCTCTTCCCGAAGGAAGGTGTGGGCATAAATAATCACTAGTCAGTGCACAATGTATTCGCGATGTCAATTTCAGAGAAATCGACACGTCTATATTTTCCCCCATACGGTGGTACTATAAGAACATTTCTCAGGTTCTGGTTTCCCCACCATATTTTCCTTCAGTGTCAGCCTACCGTGCTATCAATTTATATTAAAAAATGTAAGTGAATTCCGAAAAATTTTTTGATACATGGCAAGGTTCGAACCTGCGGGCATCGGGTTGATATTTTACCGGTCAAACCACTGGATCAAGACGACTTTTTCAGGCATTATAGTGTTCAATACAAGAAATTTTTCAGGCCTTCGAGGATGAGACCCGCCGTATCCGTGCCGATACCGCTTCATTAATTCAACGTGCTCGTTCAGTGGTCCCACGCGCAAAAACCGTTGCTCCTCTTGATACCATCTATACGTGAGTATCCGTTATTTGTTTATAAAAAATGATATATACTTTACGTTTACAATGTAAACACTATAAAGGCCCTTGTCCAGTTTCTCTTAAATCCGTTCGGTGACTCTACCTTTGCACTTTTCATACTAAAACGAATAGCTAATTTATGGTACAAATTTTCATGTTATGTTATTAAAGCTATACAATTATAAATTAAGTCGAACAATGCATTAATTGAATTATCAGCGTTTGCGGATCAGATTAATTAATGCTTTAAATGAAGCTTCCTTTAAATTAAGAACAAAGCTGACATCTATGGTAGCTAAATTCAGAATTATAGATCAGGAATTCAGTAAGACAGTGTTGGGTTTATCTCATTAAGGGTTTTCCTCATTTATCCCTATCGAAATTGATAAACTCACATAGTTATGGTGAATGTAACTCTCAGATGGAAGAAATGATAAAAGTAAAAGATGCTATGAGGTTACTTTTAATTAAATAAATAAAACAGGATGTGTCGTAAAGACACACGATAGAAGTGAAACTTTTGGATTACAGGGAAACATTTTAATTTAAAAAATACAACAAAAGGTCAACGTCACGCAGTGTTCCCCATCCAAGTATTGACCGCGCCCGATGTTGCTTTACTTCGATGTTAGGACGAGAACCGATGTTTTCAACACTACATTACACAGTCTTTACCCGCACCACTTATCGTCACACAAAAAGTTTGCCGATAAGAATTTCATAGTCGGCCGAGTGCCTTAAGCGCTCCTTTTAGTAGCCCTGTGAAGCTGTAGAGGCCTGCCAGGCCAATAGCGTAGTCATTAAAAAAAATTCAAAGGGTTCACATAAGTAATCTCACTTCAAAAATTCTAGAAAGTTATTGCTATATTATTCTCAATACAGTAAAAACCTCTGTAGTAAAATCGGAATAGTTTTTGAAACCCTTGTTTTCAAGGTCAGTCCTAAACACTTTGTTATGACGCGAGGACAAGTTTTTCTTGAACAACACCGAAATAGCCGATACATTGATAGTTCGTGAGACGACCGCCCTGGCACTGACATTGAGTTGGCGATGACATACGTTATTTGGCAATGTTGTTGCTGTACCTATATAAAAGTAAACATCATTAGTAACGTATACTATGCTAGTATTTCAATGCTATATCATAGAATTGTGCGTAACTTGATACATGTTGGCCGATTTATTATATAAACATGAGGTTTTTACGATGTCTCTATTAACAATGTTGTTCGTAGGAGTTTTTGGCGGATGCCATGTAGACGATTTTATGTTTAATTCATAATCTTGTTATTTGACTCATATTTTGTAGTATTAGTGGTATTTTACGTAATTAGTTCGGTAGTTGGGCACAGGTGAAGTGGATGGGAAATAATATCACGGAGCATGAATTCTGAGATACCAAACTCTTTGAAAAGTTCTAACATGAGGACGCCATATTGTTATAATATTGATGTTATCTCAAAACATTTGTAATAATATAACATACTCGATAATGGCAGTTTTTTTTCTCGAAATGACTACGCTATTGATAAAGGCAATAATTATCGTAGCCCGGTGAAGCTGTAAAGACCTTGCCAGGTCAATAGCGTAGTCAGTTCGAAAAAAAAGGCAGTAATTATCTAGAAGATTGGTTGCCAAAAAGAAATGTTGTTTGTATCAACTAGATAAATATAACTCTGAATTCGCATACTTAAAGTTATAAATTACCTATTCGTAATCATATATAATGTATTAAACGTTTTCTGGAATGTATTACAAGCCATATAGTTGAACTTTTTAATATAATATTGAATATATACAGACTTTGTTTGATTCGTGGGGCGTGGACAGTTATTTAACATAAGATATAATTTCGTTAGAATCAAAAAGCAAAGTCCATTCGTAAAATTGGACAGGGAATCATCGTCGACCGTGTTGGTGTTTGTTTTCATAGCCAAAACATACGCTCCCGCATTTTAAACCAATGACGTACTAACCCATACGATTACGGTTTTAATTATAGCCTGTTTAAATGCCAAGCGAAGTTGGCCGTCCTGTCTAGTAATAAAATATTGTTTATTTTCCTATAAAAACCATGACGTTCTGTTTTGATCGTAAATCGTGGTTGTGTGTCCTTCCTCCAATAATAATTTGTCGACAGATACTCGTACGGGGAGCCGGTGCCGTACCGTTTCAGCAATGATGCTTATCTGACAAAACTGCTCACGCCGTGGCGCAGTGTCGCAGATAACGTTCACCACATTTCCTACTACCATGAACCAGCAAAAAAATTCACTGGTAAGTACCTAATATGTAATACACTGACAACTTACGGAACTAATAAGTTTTTACCCACTGATTATATGTTACATAGTGTAGTGTATAATGTCGTTTGACCGTCTACTAACAGTCAAAGTTCTAGTGTGAACCCCCGTGGTAACAAAGAGGTGTGCTTGCCAGGACGCGGTCACCTTGCGTGCGTGCACTACTCCGGTAAAAAGGCCTTCTCCAACCGTAGACCTCTCTACAAGGAACTCAGCATCAGGGACGACGTAAACCTATTGTCTTTCTATGCGAAGAATAGGCTCGCAGCCGCCGGCCTGGCCGTCGAGAGCGCCACAGGTACTTCATCACCGTCGCATCGCTATCATCGCTTACCATCCTTCGCTTTATAATATAAAAGGAGATTATAAAAGTGGCGCATTGTGCGTCGAGTTTTCTAAAATGAATATTAAAATGAAGCATAAAGTTACGTGTCTAACACTGTGTGTGGTGTCTCTTGCAGCGGGCGGCGCGCCGGAACAGCCGACAGCGGCGCAGTGCGCGTAGCTCCCCTCGCAACCCACGCCCCCGCTCTCAGTACCGTGACGTGGCACGGGCGCTGCGGAGGGCTCGCCACCCTACTGTCGCCCGTGCCACGTTCCGCTCTCTGATCTCGGTATAACAAGCCACGACTAACAGATCATTTATTTTTATAATCAGATTTTCTTTTTTACGTTACAACATCGAATTTATTTTCTAGTAATTTTTTATTCGTGCGCGGGATTCGTTTTGTATTTCTGCGTAAAAAGATGTCGGTGACGAATACGTCTTATTATCATTTAGATCGACTGATTTTTATTTAACAATAAACGATTTTTACTGATATGATATTTGTTTTAATTTGCATGCTAGGTTTACCTGATTTCACGCTTTCACAATCCGGGCTTGAGATAATGCTTCGCTTTTTGACTAATAACATATTAACAATTCGTAATAAATCACATAAATAAATTAAATAAAAATAGATAAATAAAATTTCAATTTACTATTTAAGTATCAATCTCCATACTAAGTGATAGGGATTACATGAAGTAGCAATACTGATTCGACAGATGGTTATATGGGACATTGCATATTGGACGCAACCGCACCTTCCATCCGCATCACAGCATGTGGCCAGCAACATTGAAACAAATACGATACCCATAGCAAATCCATAAAGGCATGTTGCTGGGGTCTAACAGCTTTGAAGATGAAAGTCATGATCACCTGCAGTGTGCGTCGCTTACCCTTTCAGCAGTGACCATTAAAATATGTGAAATACTTAGGCTAAAACCTTCGCCATTTCACGGATGGTCACTCATAAACAAGGATACATATAACTTTGGCCTCGGTACAGTAAAACTGCTACCATGGAGGCCGAGCCGGAAGTTCCAGGTGCCCAGGATGATGGATGATCCGTCGGAAGAACTGAAAGCTTCGAAGGCTGAACGAGCAGCCAGATTTAGAGCCACTACAGCCGAGCCAGTTCTTGCCCCAGCAGCAGACTTGGCAGAGATCAAGAGGAAACGACAGGAGGAGGCTCGGGCTGCTGAAGAGAAGTATGTAATTCTTATCTATTTAAACTAGATCTAAATAAATAAACAAATATATAACCAAGATTGATATTTTCCAGAGCTTTAAAGGAAGAAGCTAAACGTGAGGCTGAACGAAAGGCCCAGGTAAATTATACAAGCCAGTTTCTTTTGTAATTCTAATACTCCAATAAATTTGCAAATAAAGCAGAGAAACTTTATTTTTTCTAAATATTTTAGAAGAGCAAATATTTTATTTTAGGCCGAACGTGAGGCTGCTGAGAAAAAACGTGCTGAAGAAGAGGCACGCAAGGCTGAAGAAGCTAAGCGTAAAGCCGAAGAGGAAGCCAGGAGAGCCGAGGAAGAATCTCGAAAAGCCGAAGAGGCTCGCTTGGCAGAAGAGGCCCGCATAGCGGAAGAAGCTCGACTTGCTGAGGAAGCACGTATAGCCGAAGAAGAAAGGCTTGCTGAAGAAGCTCGTCTAGCAGAAGAAGCAAGATTAGCTGAGGAAGCTAGACTGGCTGAGGAAGCGAGATTGGCAGAAGAGGCGAGATTAGCTGAGGAAGCTAGGTTAGCTGAAGAAGCTAGGATAGCAGAAGAAGAGAGATTAGCTGAACAAATGAGACAGGAAGAATTAGCTAGGTTGGAAGAATTAGAGCGACAGGCTCAAGAAGAACGCGAAGCAGAACTTGCAAGACAGGTAAATTATCCTTAAATCAGTATTTACTATGTTTATCTACAGATAAACCTTTTTTCTTTTAACATGGAGAGAAAATTCTCATGGGCTGTCAAGCCCCCGGGGGAGAGCCTGAGCTGAGTAGACTCGCCCACTGCGTACTGGGACGCAGCGATGAGGGTACCTTCCGGCGACTCTAACCGAATAAAACTCCACGACAACCTACGCCGCACTATAAGGGTGTTTCGGGGTTGTGTAAGCTACACTCCGCTGAGGCAGCCCGGATGCGAGGCTGCCTCCCAGCCCGCCGAATCCGTGCAATGGGAGGTTCAGGGCACCCGCCCCCTTCCCCCTTGGTTCAGCCGACAGCGGAGAGAAGACCCCCGGCGCGGCGCCCCAAAACTGATTTTATCGAGCTTTAATCATCCTCCGTCTCAACCACCCTGAAGTCCCCTCCGGCCTACGCTAGCCTAAACATCCCTCCCCATCCCTCGCTCGTAACTCGTCGCTCAAACCCTACGCCCACCAATCCCCTGGCCTTGCCTACCCACTAGGTAGGTAAGCACACCAGAGGTTACATAACCAGCTTCCCTTCCCGTTCCCCCACTACCAAACCTACCTATATACATAGACCCTACGCCCATATAACCCCTGGTCTTGCCTAATTACCTAATACGTACCTAATAAGTAGGCAAGCCAGAGGTTTCCTAACCTCCTGCTCCTCATCCCTACGTGGCCTACATGGTAGGTGTCCTCAGGGTGGCCTCTGGTGGAAGTCACTTCCACCTCTCCTTCTTCTTCACCTGGCACCCCGGCAACGTATCGCCGGTGCGCTAGCATCCCTCTGTCTGGCTCGCTCCGCCTCTTCTTTCTGCGACATAATACAGATGACCTACCGTGTCCCTATTTTGACAAGGAAAAAGAATGAAGCAACATGACGAATATAATCTGGATATGAGAACGGTTTTTTCAACTTATATAATTAATTGTAATTTACAGGCTGCAGAGCTAGCTGAAATAGCTAGGCAAGAATCTGAACTGGCAGCTGCTCGTCTTGAAGAGTTATCACAAAGCGGTTCTGCTACTGACGTTCTCGAAGCGAGGTACACATAAACATAATATATATTTATATTATAATTATTTGTAGGTTTTTTTTCTATTAATTTTTGTTGAATCTAATTTTAGTTTGTTTAATATGTGTTCTTCAAACGTTTTAATGCCGTTATCTTTCTTATTTCAAATATCGCAATCAACTTTTCAAATATTTAATGGCATCTCGTATCGTTTGTTACATGTAGCGCCGACGAGTCTCAACCGATAGTAGAAGAGCCCGAGACACCAGAAGCAGCTGCCGAGGCAGAAACAGAAGATGACGCTGAACAAGCTGAAGCAAGTGAAGACGAAAAGGCGGAACCTGATCTGACCGATGAAGAATAACTTCATCGACAAAATTTAGGGAATCCATTGGCTTTTATGATCGAATCGAACGTAACCAAATAAAAGACTGCTAATGGACCCTAAAATTAACAATGCATTTTATATATATCTATACGTCGCTAGATGTCATTCGTGAAAATTTTAGTATTAGCCATGAATGATGTATTAGCGAATGTTGATATCGTTATTTCCCATCGTTTTCTTTTACGTAATTCACTTACGTATTTAAGAAAGATGTATTTTTTCATTTTTGTAAACTAACCACCGTTAACTTATTTATAAACTAAAACATTTTAATAGATTAAGTGTTTCTTAATTTTATATTTGATGAAATTTAACAATAAAAGACAACAATAACAAATGCTTTGTTTTATTTTTATTTAGGAATCTGGCTTCCAAGTTCTATAATACATTATTTTTCGGAGCACGACAAAGTGACTCGATTTTATCTCGTAGAAAACACACTGCAATCTAAAGAGAGCGTTGACCATGAGGGATTTATAATCCATCACCGTTCGCTACTGTCATGCCAGCATGAATGTCTCTTCTTGGCAATTAGGTACATGATAGCCCATCTCAAAAGATTACATATGAAAAAGGAGTCAGTGTGACAGCTAGACTGTGTGCATGTTGGTCAGTTACTGATAGTCTTGCTTGAAAGCTTTATATACTCTAGTTGAACCCAGAAAGTTATTCACCTAAGTATGCTAATATTGTAATAGTGGAATATTATTTCGATGTCCGCAGGTTCGAACCCCGGCATGTACCAACGAATTTTTCGGAATTCACGTACATTTACTAATTTAAATTTGTAATCCCTAATTTTAAAACTAATTTAAATCGACTGACGGTGAAGGAAAATATCGTGAGGAAACCTGAACCTGAGAAATGTTCTTGTAGAGCTACTGTATGTGGGAAAAATATAGAACTGTGGATCTCTCAGTGTTTGAAATCGCAAATACGTTGAGGACTGGCGTGGTGACTATCCCCATACCTTTCGGGAAGAGGCATATGGCCCTACAGTGGGTCTCTTACAGGTTGATGATCACGATGATGCCCATATTGCAGGCATTACACTTTATGTATGGTGTTCCCAAATTACCACGACACAATTATTGTGCCCTACCAATCGAAGAGTTATATAAATCCCAACCTAGAGCAGATTTTTTGTAATTCTATATTATGGACCCTATTATTGAAAGTAAAAAAGAAAAATTAAAAGCTGAGTTACCGATAATTTCAAGGTAGGTGTAGGTTTGCACCAGGGTTCAGCTTTAAGCCCTTATTTATTCCTTCTTGTTATGGATGCGATAACATCAGATATACAGGAGGAGACACCCTGATGTATGCTGTTTGCTTATGATATTGTTCTTGTCGGCGAAGATGCTACCGAGGTCCAGAGTAGGCTGGTATAATGGCGTGAAAAACTGGAGAATGTTGGTTTGATAATGAGTAGACTAATCAATCAAATCAAATCAAAAATACTTTATTCAGTTTAGGCCCTAATAAGGCACTTATGAACGTCAAAGACTACTACCGGTTCGGAAAACAACCCAGTCATCGAGAAGAACCGGCAAGAAACTCAATCGGGTACATTTTTTAAACATATATTTCCAATACATTATACAATGCTTTTAGTGGATGCACAGAGAGGAGTCAATTCCAGACATCACTATCATTCACATACTGATCCACTCTATAATATCCTTTTGAAACTAAAACCCGTTTGACATGGCGCTTAAATTTACAGTCCGGCAAATCGGTAACATGCTTTGGGACTTTATTGTAGAACCTAACACTATTACCTAAAAAACTATTACTGGTTTTGCTAAGTCTGAAACATGGTCCCACCAGTTTATTACAGTTTCTAGTATTTAGATTATGCCGGTCTTTTACTAAATTCAGTTTTTCAAAGTTTTTCCGGACATACATTAAATTATCAAGAATGTAGAAGAACTAAAAACTGAACATTTATTTTGCGACTTCGGTGGTGCATCCAGTTTTGCTCCTTCAGCTTTACATGGTATATTCTTACCAATTTCTCTGATTTCCCGTATCCCAGTTCGCTGATCCAAAACGATGGTTGCATAGACAAGGGCGTGAGAAATAGGATAAATTCAGGGTGGATGAAATGGCGAAAGAAGTCTGGTGTAGCTTGTGATCCACAAATGCCCTTGAAACTCAAAGGGAAGGTATAAAAAACTATTATAAGACCGGTCATGTTGTACGCATCTGCGTGCTGGGCGACGAGAGAGACGGATGAGAGAATACTACATGTGGGAGAGATGCGAATGTTAAGGTGGATGTGTGGTGTAACTAGAATGGATAAGATTAGTAATGAATATATCAGATGTAGTTGGAAAATAGCACCAGTAACAGAGAAGTTAAGGAGTAATAGGTTAGCATGATATGGGCATGTCATGAGGAGGAATGAAGACCATGTAACTAGAAAAGCTTTGAATATGACGGCCGATGGATATAAGAGTAGAGGAAGACTGAAAAAGGTATGGATGGATTGTGTGTAAAAGGTGTGAATACTGAGATGACATCTGATAGGCGAGTGAGAAAAAGGAAAACATTTTGTGCCCACCCTACTTAGGTGGGATAAGGGTAAGAAGATGATGATGATGACTGAATTTAAAAAAGAATGTCCTATATAAATGAGGGGATTCATTTTATATTTCTAACTGACCTATACTGTGGGTTTGTGGGGTAAGTATGTGGGTAAAATACTACCATTCAGATAAATATCCAAGATGTGTGAAAGGATGCTTACAACATATATCCTTGTTTTATACTTGTATTCTATCAAAGAAAATAATTTTATTTTTTATTTATTGCTTTATTTATTTATTGTTTAATGGTCCAAATGTCGAAACACAAAAAGCATAAAAAAAGACATCTGGTTAATTTACAAAATTTAAACTATATCTACATCATCATGCTATTTTTAACAGTTGTTTTAGTCATAGTAGTGCATTATTATAATTTATATTGTCAACACGCAATTCAATTGCGGGGTGGTAGGGTTTTACAGCCTGACTGGGTCGCAACCACCATGTATATGGCGAAAAAGCCTGTCATAGTGATTCGCTCCTGCGGGTCGCGTTTCGGGATTAGCCTATGCATATCCAGCTTTTCGCAGGCCGGCATGGCAGCGGCGACCGGCGATGGATAGTGTATCACTCGGTGGTCACCATTGTTTTTAGGTTGTACTGTGCTTACCATCAGGCACAGTGCAGTGATTTTGCCGTGCTATAATAAAAAAAAATTCAAATTTTACTAATAAATAGGAAAATAAATTAATCAAGACAACAGTTGATTGCATTATACTGGTATTTCATTATAAACAACTTATTGAATTATAGAGAACTAACATCTTTTCAATCAATCAATCATCATCATCTTCTGACCCTTACCCCACCTAAGTAGGGTCGTCAGAACATGTTTTCCTTTTCCACTTTTCGCTGTCAGATATTCAGTATACAACTTGCTTGAGAAAAGCAATTAATTCATAAATTATAAGATGGTCACACACTACTACAGTTTAAAGCATTAGGAATTCCTAAACCTTAAAACTGCCAGTAACATACAAGTGACTGGAAATAACAGTGGTATGTTTTAGTTTTCTGCATATAAAAACCACCAGGTCTAGCATAGTGCATAAGTAAGATACAGAATATACTATATAGTCAATAGTTAAATTTGTATATTTAACAATAACTTAAATCTAAATAAACAACAAATGCTATAAATCCATTTTGACTATCTGCTCAGAGGTCTTTGCAATCTCTTCCTTTGAAACTGGCTTTTTTGTTCTTTTTTTAGGCATTTTAATTCCTTTTGGTGCGACTTCTTCATTAGATTTAGGGTCCTTCTTTATTTCCACAAATTGCTTGTCAATTTCTGCTACTTTTTGTTTAATCTGAAAAAGATAGTATTTATAATAAACTAGTAGGCACAGTGGGCATTGTCCTAAAACATCTTGTCATACTATATACCTAAACCCTCCTCAAGAATCCCTTTATCGACTGGTGAAAACCGCATGGAAATCCGTTCAGTGGTTTTTGAGTTTGTTTCGAAGAGACACAGAAAGATGTGGCAGAGGACTTTCGTTTTAAAATATTTATTGATAGTAAAATCATTAAACGAAACACAGTAATTCGAGAAAATAATTTAAATGAAGACGATACTTTGCATCAGGTTGTGTGACAATTTGATACTTAGGTATTAACACAAAACAGAACAGTTGGGATAGGTTAGACTTGCGAAAGAAGATAACGTAAGTCAGCCACGAGCAGTGTAGGTACCGAGAAGTTTAATAAATTACTAGCTTTTGTATGCGGCTTCACCTGTATTAAATTATATGGTACTATATCGAATTAAATAATGCTTCTATGTACACATGTAGTCGTAATTACATTTATTTCTCACAAGAAGTCTATGAAGTTCTTTTTTTCTGTCTTTTAGTTTTGGCAATAAATCTTAATAATATTAAAAAGTGTCTTGTGATCATTTCAATATTCTAACAAGATGGTGATTCCCTTGGTTAATTATAAAACTTAATTTATCTTAACTTACATTCTTTAAGCCTAAGTTCACAGCTTTAGCTTTTGTTTTCTTTAAACTTTTTGCTCCGGCTATTTTAAAAACGTTAGCATTAGGACCTTTCTTTTTATTTTTACCCATTGTTAGCCGCGTGTTAGTTTATCCTTTTCTAAATTCACAGTAGGTACCTAATCAATAAAATCTTATATTACAAAATTGACGTGTGTTCACGTGACAAAAATACAAAATTTTTATGTGAATTGTGTTTAGGGGTGTACTAGGAAGTAATCGATACTTCAATTCTATTAATATCGATATAAAAATTTGATGTTCGAGTAATCCAGCATCAGATGTGTACTCAATGATGTACCCTACACTCACTGTTTTACTTGCA
This sequence comes from Antheraea pernyi, assembly GCA_015888305.1. Lineage (NCBI taxonomy): Eukaryota > Metazoa > Arthropoda > Insecta > Lepidoptera > Saturniidae > Antheraea > Antheraea pernyi. The sequence continues at coordinate 71,755 of MU160287.1, read as the reverse complement.
GAAACAAAGCAGTCGATCAGAGTTCTGGAAATTATATATGATATAACAACATGCTGTTATTTCCTTACCTGTTGAGATATTTTAGTGGTTTAAAGTGTTTTCTACGGGTACAAATAATTATCTGTCGATTTCCGTTTATAGATTTTCAAAAAACATCAATTTGCAAGAAAAATTTCAAAGGCTTCTGTTTTTTATTTCTTGGGATAACAGCAACAATTTTAAGTGCTGCTACTTTGCTGTTGGAATAGTCTTAAGGTTCAGAGTGTTTCCTTCGAGTACAAATCACTGCTCGATGATATTATCTGTTTGAAAGATTAATATAAATTGAAAAACAGAGTAATTAAACCTTTTCCAGAAACTTTGAAACAAAATTTTCTTACCTTTTTATGAATCAAAATGCGTTTACCGGCGACAAACGACGGCACGACGATATTCGTTTACGAATTTTATATACGTATATTGAAAATAAACAGAGTTCAGCAATCTGTATGAAAATTTTCAAATGTTGTCATTTTCTTTCCTTTTGAGATAGCCTTATAATTCAAAGTATTTCCTGTAAGTACAAACGATTAGACAATTAGACAACCTACCAATCAATTAGCAAAATGTTAAAAATTTATTAGTCCAGAACTATTCTTAAAAATTTTCAAGTTCCAATATTTCTGAGATATTGCGGAAATTGATATTATTACCTACAAGTACATATTATGTTTGCACGACGAATTTTATTTACAGATTTTTGTTTTATTTTAAACTAAGTCTGCTATATATTTATTTATTTTGAAATTCCTCTAACATTTTCGGGTTAGAAGTAAAAGATAGATAAAACTGGCACAAACGTTAAGAAATAATTTCGTTCCGAACCCCGTTAACAGAATTTTAATATTTCAAAGTATGGTGCTGGTCAAATTTTGAAAACGCTATAATTGAAGTTATACTTCTTTTGGCGCGTCAGGGAAAAATGATGAGAGTAAATTTTTACGATGCGAGCGCACTCCGTCACGAAACACCGACACCCTGAATTTAGCTATAGTCAACATTTTGTTTCTTTGTATTTGTTGTTTGTATTAAAACTTTCAATATAATAGGTCTTTACCTATGAAATTGCCGTTCTGCAGTACTGGCCATTTCAAATCAAAATAATTTTTGTTTGGCTAAGAATTCTAATTTCAAATTAATTTTATTTTAAAACATGGAATTCTTTTTCCAAAAGTAGTCATTTGTTTATTGATTAGTGTTACATTTTCATCGCATTTCAATCTTTTTTGTAATCATGGATACGTTAAAAATTCGAGTAATTATGGAATATGAGTACCGTCGTGGCAGCAACGCGGCACAATTATAATTCTGCCTCGATAAACACAAATATAATTGTGTACGGTTCAATTTGTGTATTGTTATATATTCATATTTCTTCAATATATAGTCAGCTAAACTGAAGTTGAAATTACTTTGACCTAAGGTATTCATACAAAATATAATTGTATTTCATCCTTAAAATAAAATAAATTTGAACTGTTTTTGTATAGAGGATGCAGACTAATTTTTCGAATAAGGTCTAAGAAGGAACCTCCGCCGTTTTAACTCCATAATATGGGGTTCCAGAACAACAGACTTCTTAACATATATATATAAAAGGAAATCTACATAGACTGTAATTTATACAGCTACGTGAACTTGGTTCGGCTGAGTGCCTTAAGCGCTCGCCTTAGTAGTCCGGTGAAGCTGTGAAGACCTTGTCAGGTCAATAGCGTAGTCAGTTCGAGGAAAAAAAATGTGAAATTGGCACCCTACTTTAAGAAAATATATTATGAAGATACCATTCGATAGTGCTTCGTTTGTACCGCTTTTACTTTCGTTTATAACTCAAAGTGAAAAAAAAGTATGTGTGTACTTATGTACACGCGTTAGAAGTTATACTACTTTGGTGTAACAAGATAAAAATCTTTTCAAAATTTTTATCTTTCATCTTATTCTACGTTTGTAGAAAAAACGACACTAACAATAGAAAAAAAGTATTTAATATTAGGTCTTTACCTATGAAATTGCCATTTTGTATGAAAAAATTCAAACGATTTTTTTTCATGTATTTTTTATTTGTATTAATCGGAGTAATCACCCATGCAATCAATGCATCTTTGCCAACGCAGTGGAAGTTTATTGATGCCCTTCTTAAAGAAATCAGCTGTACGGAAGGCAACAAATTCTTCAAAGGCATTTTGTACTGCCTCTCGGGTATTAAAATGGCAATTTCATAGGTAAAGACCTAATATTAAATACTTTTTTTCTATTGTTAGTGTCGTTTTTTCTACAAACGTAGAATAAGATGAAAGATAAAAATTTTGAAAAGATTTTTATCTTGTTACACCAAAGTAGTATAACTTCTAACGCGTGTACATAAGTACACACATACTTTTTTTTCACTTTGAGTTATAAACGAAAGTAAAAGCGGTACAAACGAAGCACTATCGAATGGTATCTTCATAATATATTTTCTTAAAGTAGGGTGCCAATTTCACATTTTTTTTCCTCGAACTGACTACGCTATTGACCTGACAAGGTCTTCACAGCTTCACCGGACTACTAAGGCGAGCGCTTAAGGCACTCAGCCGAACCAAGTTCACGTAGCTGTATAAATTACAGTCTATGTAGATTTCCTTTTATATATATATGTTAAGAAGTCTGTTGTTCTGGAACCCCATATTATGGAGTTAAAACGGCGGAGGTTCCTTCTTAGACCTTATTCGAAAAATTAGTCTGCATCCTCTATACAAAAACAGTTCAAATTTATTTTATTTTAAGGATGAAATACAATTATATTTTGTATGAATACCTTAGGTCAAAGTAATTTCAACTTCAGTTTAGCTGACATAACAATACACAAATTGAACCGTACACAATTATATTTGTGTTTATCGAGGCAGAATTATAATTCCGCATTACCAATAACCTTGAATTTAATTCACTAACTTCAAATAGTTATGTATGTATGAAGATTTAGCAACTTAAAATGGTTATTTCACTTAACATCAAACTAAACTGTAGCGAGCTATGAAAATTATGATAGATGCTAAATTAATAATATTGTATGGAAATTTAATGTTATTCGCAAATGTATATCATTGACATTGGCAAATGTTTAGACAATGTCATTTATCAGTATAGCTAAAAAATATTGCTATTTTATTGATAAAGGCGCCTGCTATTTTTATTGATAAATACTTTCTGAACACGTAGAAATTATATTATAGATAAATTTTGTGGTAGTTTCACGAAGAAGTAAATAAAAACCGCCAAAATTAGTTACTACTCCAAATACAACGGGAATATTTCTACCATGGCTAAGGTAAGTACGAAAATGCACTACGTTCATCTGTTTACATCAAGTATTCAATCTTTTTTAATGAAAAACAAGTTATCAAATTTACATACCAGTTTATCTCGATTTAAGTTATTATCTTGTTGAACTCGTGACATTCATATTACGTTTGCTAGCACGTCTGTATTTTATTAAGCTTATAGAAAAATGGGCGACAACATTGAAACCTTGGTAAGATTTTTATAATATTACTGACATTAATCTTATCAAGTGTATTTAAAAAAGGTATTCAAAAGAAACACTGGGCTTCTTACTAACTTTGAACTTTTTTCAATTATTATAATTAATATCTTTCTTCACAGCCAGTACTTTATTCGTACTGGCGAAGCTCATGCGCCTGGCGGGTGCGTATTGCGCTGAACTTAAAGGAGATACCTTATGATATCAAAGCTGTCAGCCTCATTAAGGGGGGTGGAGAGCAGCACTGCAATGAGTACAGGGAAGTTAATCCAATGGAGCAAGTTCCATCTCTGTCTATAGGTAAGTTATGGCAAGGCTGACATAAATCAGAAAAAAAAATTAAGACACTGGTTTAAGTTTAAAATTAAACTCTGTCATTTCCCAGTACCACACATCACAGAAAATCACTCCTCCTCTTCCCCCTCCCTCCTCCAAACACGCTGACAACGCACTTGTGACTGCCATGGTGTTGCTAGTGTTTATGAAAAGTGGTGGTGACTTATCATCAGGTAACCTATCTGTTCGGATGCCTCCTATGATCGTTAAAAAAAAATTACTCAAATAATTTCCTCATCAAAAATGATGCCGTTTGATTTTTGTTTAGTCTGAAAATAAATAAACGTTTTTGATAAATGTCTTAATACACAGCATAGAGGTAAATACTTATAATATGTTCTTTGTTTAATAAGTAGATAGGCCAGGTCATAAGACACATTCTAAAAGCACCAGCAAAACTTGGAATTTATTGGCTAGTTTTGAACTATGTTACTGTGTTCAACAAATGAATAATACATTAGGCTTATAAAGAAAAAAGAAATACATGAACAATTTTATTAATTTTAGAATTGTAATGAATTATATTTCAGTGACACTTCTATATTTATGTTTAGTTTAGTAGTTTAATAAATAAATATGAATTATTCAATTCCAGATGGCCATACACTAGTTGAATCGTTGAGTATAATGCATTATTTAGAAGAAACAAGACCTCAGAGACCTCTGATGCCTCAGGACTGCTACAAAAGAGCGAAAGTTCGTGAGATTTGTGAGGTAAATTTTGGTATCACCTTCAACATAATTTAACACCAGAGGTGTCCATTTAATTTTTAGTCTGGGTAGGTTTTCTAATCTATATATTATCAACTTAAAACACTGTTGAGGTTTTTCTATGGGTATTAAGGTATTGGTATATATGTGGACTGCAACTCACAAGGGTTCTGGTAATATCTTTTCAAAAGTAAATGAATATTATATTTCTAAAATTTTCAGGTGATATCCTCGGGTATACAACCACTGCAAAATCTCATTGTTCTGATATATGTGGGTGAGGAGAAGAAGAAAGAATGGTCGCAGCACTGGATCAACCGTGGATTCCGTGCTGTTGAGAAACTACTCTCTGCATCAGCTGGGAAATATTGTGTCGGTGATGAGATCACTCTAGCTGATTGCTGCCTGGTCCCGCAAGTCTTTAATGCCAGAAGGTAATTTATATTTAAAATAATTTTAATAAGGTAGTTGCTATGAGATTGTTGAATTACAGACAGAGATTCATGGAGTGTGAGGCTTGGCCGACTATAAACTGTTATTAATGTGACTACTAACTAGAGACAAATATAGCAAGATCTATAGGGAAATTGGTATCCAGGTTTTTTTATATTATTTAGATGCTAAATTCTTGGTAGTCATCGTGACAGGTATTATTATTCACAATTATACCTGATAATGTAATATTAAATGCGGCTATTACACTTGAAATTAAGCTCATGACTGTTTTGTTTAACTTTTACACCAAATTATGTTACAAACTGTTTGGTAGTATAAAAGTGATTAATGAACGAACATTTCAACAAATATGTTGGCATTTACAGTACACTAGCTTTTACCTGTCACTGAGTTTATGTTCTCATCACAAATGAAAACATTTATGTCCCACCTGTTGTCATGTGGTCACATTAATTCAGAAACCTAATGTATTATTGCACGACCAATCGCAAGAGTATCATTTTAATCAAATGAAATACTATGGAAATGTATATTGGACAAACAAAGGGTCCCATTAATTTTTATATACATTTGAAAACTTAAACTCTTACATACATAATTTAATAATTTCTATAATTAATAGTCTAATTAATGTGTGAGATATGATATGGGAAAACACCATATACCAGGTGAATGTTTAAAGGGCCACACCCGTCAATCCTGTGGTAGTTCATGGTCACATTTAACATATAAATTTATAATATCAAAACAAATACTAATAAACAACAAAAAACCTTAGTTAAAGTTTGTCCTAAAACTTATAAAAGTATGGGAACGATACTTTTAATCGTAAAAAAAAACAGGCCTAGTTTCAATGAAGAACTTGAAGAACGAACGAATGAAGAACTTTAAAGGGCCCTTTTCAAGGTTAATCATTACGTAACTGCTTATTGTGGGAATGCTGCATGGTCGAACAATGAGAACTGGTGCACGAGCCGAGGTGCGGGAGGCGGGCCGGACTGCGCGACAGACCGTTATTCAATTATTACACCAGTTAGTTTTTGCGTAAATCAGCTAGTGTTGATATACACCAGTTTTGCGTTTCTCGAGATAATTGGGTCAAATATTAAGCACCTATTTTTTTTGTTGAATTAAAACGGGAATCGACTTATGACTATCCTGTAAAAATATTGCTGGTGACTAAACAGTCACTCGGTATATAGTTGCTATAATAATTTTCAGATTCCATGTGGATCTCCGCCCATTTCCAATAATCTTACGTATAGACCGCGAGTTGGAGAACCATCCTGCGTTCCGTGCTGCGCATCCCTCCTCGCAGCCGGACTGCCCGCCAGAGGTTGCTAAATGAACCCACAACCGATGTCGATGTAACAAGTTCGAAAATTGGTTATAGTATCTTATCGAAATACTAGGCCATAATGTACAAACATAATTTCTTACAAATTAATTTGGGGCATTATTATGTAATTGCTGCGAGCCCGAAGGACATTGTCTTGGCGTGATAATAAAAAAAAACCTAAAATTCAACCGCAGTGCCACGTACCGTATCCAATTGTGAAACTAAACCATTCTTGAATCCACATGCATTAAATTCACGAACACTCACAAAAAATTTCATCAAAATCTGTCTGGCTGGAGGAGTAGTTAGGAAGAGTTCAGTCATATACACACGAACAGAAGAAAAATATATATAAACATAGATGGCGTTAAAAACAAAATTTATGTTATTGTGAAATGTACAGCTAACAATGTAGTACGATGAGCTAAGAATAGATGGCGTTAAAGCACATTTGAAGGTTATCATAACTGTGTGGTCCGATTTTATTCCTAAACGTGCCATTCGATTCTCCATATAAAAAAATGCACTTTGCTTAGACAGTTTATGTTATAATAATTATGGGAAACAAGAAACTTTTTATTAAGATATAATTTTAATAATATATCAAATTAATTAGTGAGAAATAAAAAGTGTAGCCAAATTAAATAGTAAAACGTGATATATGTACATGTGTGCCTAGTCACTAACACTAGACAAGAGTTCCATAAGAAAACATCGAAATCATTGGTTTATTTTAAAATATTTTGCAATACGGACTAATACACTTATTGCTTTGTCATAGTACATGAATTTTCTTTTTCTTTTAAAACCGAAAACATAAAATTTTAGGTGTCCTTAGCCTACTGTAATAGTAGAAATATGTTATATACTCATGGCACATTTAATCCAAATATCATTCTCCTTTGATGTAGCTTCAATATTATATTATATCAGCAATATTAAAAAAAAAAAAAATTGTAGTTTCAATAACATAATAAATTTTATTTATAAAAATAGTGTATTTGAATAGGTTTCGTCTGTCATTCAATATTATTTTGTAATATTTAGGTATGAGCTTATCTGTTAATTTTTGACCCATACATAAATAATACTCAAATTGGTAGTAAATATATCATACCAAATTTTGTCCTAACTGCACTTTAATATTCGTCTGTATGTCTGTTTGTATATTCAGGACAAAAGTTACTCACATCTCTTTCTCTAATTCTCAATGGTGTCCCAAATTTAATAGCGATCTATTTAAATTTTTCAACGTGAAACGGTAACAAACAGGCAAGCACACAAACATTAGTTTTACATATATATTACTGTATATCTTTTTGTCACTAAAATGATAAATTACATTTTGTATTTTTAGATGTCGCACAAGTCGGTGTTTTGGTTTTAGATGTAAGAGAATATGAATATTGACATTTTTTTTTGCTGTCGCACCAAGTTTCGGATACATATTACAATAGTTAAATTTCGTAAACTGTGTAGTTTACTTGTATATCTTTATATTACAAAAACTTTATTATTTAGGTATGAGCTTATCTGTTAATTTTTGACCCATACATAAATAATACTCAAATTGGTAGTAAATATATCATACCAAATTTTGTCCTAACTGCACTTTAATATTCGTCTGTATGTCTGTTTGTATATTCAGGACAAAAATTACTCACAACTCTTTCTCTACTTCTCAATGGTGTCCCAAATTTAATAGCGATCTATTTAAATTTTTCAACGTGAAACGGTAACAAACAGACAAGCACACAAACATTAGTTATACATATATATTACTGTATATCTTTTTGTCACTAAAATGACAAATTACATTTTGCATTTTTAGATGTCGCACAAGTCGGTGTATTGGTTTTAGATATAAGAGAATATGAATATTGACTTTTTTTTTGGTGTCGCATCAAGTTTCGGATACATATTCCAATGGTTAAATTTCGTAAACTGTGTAGTTTACTTGTATATCTTTATATTACAAAAACTTTATTAACCTTTTTATAAGCGATATATTTTCTTCAGGAAGATTACATTTTTATTACTCACTGTATTTTCATTGATAGGATAAGCTTAACTACATGGGATATAGTTAATCTAGTCTAATGATAAATTTTAAGCCATTTATACAAGGTTTCGGGTATATTTAAGTGTTATATTTGTGAAAATTCGAACTTTTAATTTTGAGTTTAAATATATTTGTTAGTTCATTCTAATGTAATACTTGTTTCGTTTTAAATATATGTGAAATGTTTTGTCGAATATAAAATAAATCATTAGCCTGAATTTAATTTATTATCACATTCCTTTTTCAACCACTTTTTTATGACAGAGTCTCTCATTGTGGAGGCTGCAAAAGTATGCTATTCTTATTTATGGTAACATATACACAGTTATTAACTAATTATGTTATTGCTAGACATATACAAAAAAATGCTATCGGAAATCGAATGATGAAATCGGATTGATTTTATAATTATGATTTTAAAATCTATTGGTTTATTTATTTATAATTTGCGTACCCTTTTTTTACTTTCATAGCGTCGTTGTCACTTTACACACATTTGAAAACTTTGCGTTCTAGTATACATTTTTTGGAATTTCTGATAATTGATAATTCATCTCATTTCTGCAGGTTCGAACACAGGTAATAACAACGATTTTTTCGGAATTGGCATGCATTTACTAATTAAAATTGGTAATACTATCGGCTGACGATGAAGGAAAGCATCATGAGGAAACCTGAACCTCAAAAATGTTCTTGTGGGAAAGTCTCTCATTGTGGAGGCTGCAAAAGTATGCTATTCTTATTTATGGTAACATATACACAGTTATTAACTAATTATGTTATTGCTAGACATATACAAAAAAATGCTATCGGAAATCGAATGATGAAATCGGATTGATTTTATAATTATGATTTTAAAATCTATTGGTTTATTTATTTATAATTTGCGTACCCTTTTTTTACTTTCATACCGTCGTCGTCACTTTAGATACATTTGAAAACTTTGCGTTCTAGTATACATTTTTTGGAATATCAATCTGATATCCGCAGGTTCGAACCCCGGTAATAACAACGATTTTTTCGGAATTGGCATGCATTTACTAATTAAAATTGGTAATACTATCGGCTGACGGTGAAGGAAAGCATCATGAGGAAACCTGAACCTCAAAGATGTTCTTATAGTATTACTTTATGTGGGAAAACAAAACTGCATTTATCAGATTTTAAGATCACCAATACGTGGTGGGGTAGCGTGTTGGTTATTGTGTATACCTTCCTTCCGGAAGAGGCGTGGACATGGCTGCAGTGAGTCTCTTACATGCTGATGATGATAATACTTTTTTGTAGTTAGAAACCACGATATCTGTCTGTGCTTTTTTCTCTATTTTCCGTAGTTATTGGGTTACAAACTAGATGGAGAAATTACCAGCTATCAGGGATGTTAGACACCGACCTAGAAACCAGGCTATTTTCACCCCTCAGAATCGGATTTGTATGGAAAAGGCTCGTCTAGTTTTGGTTATCAATCAACTTACTAGATGGCATTGTTATATAATTTTTTTGGCAAGTTTGATAACAAAATATGGTGGACAACAATTAATTTTGACATTTCTAACTGACAGCTTTCAAATATTTATTTTCATTCTCTTTGTTTACGTATCTTTTACGAGAGTGTGCTCCTTTAAATTTTCTTGCCTCCTACAACCAATTTTATATATCTCCGGATCTACTTATAAACATTTACTCCTGCATATACATACTTGGATTTAGATGTGCCTTACGATGAATATATTCATTGCAAATAAAAATGACCAAAAACTTGTATACGATTTACGCAGTACTGCTGTATGCATATATACATAGCTATAAATGTATATTTATAACCAACATATATTAGTTCGAAAGTAGTATTATAGAGGCCCTGATTGGAAAGAACGAGTGCGATATCTACTTATATAACGTACTCTGTGCTAGTAACATTACTTCTCAGTATATAGTATCTTATCTATGACGTTACTACTAATGTAGCTAAGAGGTAGTATTTGTCTTAATGCCAAACTTCTAGCTCTTTCTGGAACATGATTATAATTTTCCGCATTTTTGTGATAGTAACCAGTACTTCTGAAAATGACCCGGCAAAGTTTGACATATTTTTAATGACTCGTTAAAAATATAGCTTTTTAGACATAACTTTCTTAAAATAGTTCAGGTTTGATAATCTTTTATGTTTTTACATGACCTTTATAGACAAAAATAAATCAAAAATATTTGGATTTTTTTTATTTTTCATCATAAACTTTTATCCATTCCTCAAGTATTAAGCCCTGTCTAGGAATGGGATTTCTATAATTACGAAACGAATCGAATTAAACCAAAGGGTACATTAATTTTTTAAACTCGCTTCAAAGTATAAAATTAAAAACAATTATAATTTAAAAAATCTAAGTATCTTTGAGTTATATTTTTCTATAAAGACTGTGTAAAATTTTAAATACATCATTTGGACCATTATTTTAAAAATTATCTTCAGAAAATTGTATTTTGAATGAGTAATAAAAAAGTATAAAAATTTACCGGCAGGGCTATTTTGATGGGTACCACATACCACAAAATTGAGATTTTTTTTCCAAACCTTTCAGTTTGGAGTGAAGTGGCCCATATTTGTTATTGCTTACATTACGAAACAAAGAGATAAGATTATAACTGTAAGCTATATTAAAAATAATACTTTCAATGATGTTGAATTTTTTTTTCAATTGTTGTGTATCAACAACAAAAAAACAGGACATTTTATATGTAAATCACTGCGCTTAAAATTTTACTTTGAATTTGTAATCAATTTGAGAAACAACTTACGAAAAATCTGAATTTCAATTATAGTTATTTTCACAACTTGCCAATCATATATAAATGATGTAAAACAGAACTTCCTAAAACTTTTTTAGTTCAGAGGTGCACTTTCAAATTTGGTATTCTTTCTCGGCACTTTAACCTAGTTAGCTAGTCGAAATAGATACAGTACATAATAGAAGTACAGTTAAAGCATCCACAATATGAAATTATATGTTCTGGTAATTTAATAATTGATTGTCTACTTTATACCAGCAAATAATTAAGCTACCTTGGAATGGTTTATTGCGCTCCTCTACTTTTTATGGTGTACCATGTTGTCGTGGCGCATACTATATAGTTATTTTAATTTATAAATAATATGTACCACATATTCTTAAGCGGATTATTATAAATAGACTAAATTACTAAAATAAAAATTGAAAATTGTAGATATTAGTAGTTTTATTAGTACATTTTTATACAGAATTCTATTTGTGGCAACACTAAGCAGCTGGCTGTCAAACGTATCGAACGCCGCAGTCGGGTTGTTCGCAATCTTTCAGTCGTTTGTATTGTAAAGAGATAATTTGTTTCATTATTGTTATCGTATCACTTCGTATTCCAACTTGTATGAATGTAGTGTCGTGCTTAGTGATTAAATAACAATGTTAGTTTCCATCGACATTAGTGTTGTGCTGTGAAAGAGTCGTTTACAGTTTTGTTATAATGACCGAGAAAAATAAATCAGAAAAGATGACTAACGCTTCGAAACCTGTTCCCATGAAGCTTTTTGCGGCTTGGGAAGTCGATAGGACTCCCTCCAACTGCATTCCCAGGTAAGAATACATAAATATTACCCTTACATTTGTCTAGTTTATGTTATGATTTTAGTTTTTGTACGCTATCAAACTGTTATGTCTATACGGCCGTTGAATAATTGTTTTGTTTAGTATGCGTTGGGCGTTTGTAATCATATTTGACCGGCTTGCCAGAATTTTGCGTGTTTGATTCTTTAATTAAAATGTTCATGAGTACGTTACTCTTTATTACGTGTGATCGACGAATTACTGAATTGTCTCCTATCTCTTGAAAGCCGGCACTAGATTTGTCATGTGTCAATACCGAAACTAATACTCGTAATAATATCAAGTACTGAGTGGCAAAAGATTTTCGAAGTATCTTTGCTTCTCTGATTTTCTTTAGAAAAATTAAAACTTTTTACGTAATTTTAAATTTAAGTTTAAATTTTATTCCACTTATTTGTAGTTCTTTTCTATTCAAAATAATATAATTGTGATTTTATAATACTGTTAATATTTATGTAGTATTATTAATTAATGGATTTTCACATGATTATTATTACATGAAAGTGTTTCTTTAAGCTAATTTTCAATATATTAACTTTTTTTTACACACAAAAAAATGAGTTCCAAGACTATAAATAGTTTGATTTTGTTACACTTTTCTTATTTAGTCTCTGAGCATAGTAATTAATTCTTAATAAAAGTCATAAAACAAACCTTTTGATTGTTATGTTCATTAACAGGAGAGGAGTTGTTGTTGTTTCTCATTTATTAACTCTTAATTCCTATTGTTACCAACTATCTACATTCCAGGTCCACTTAATGTTAGTCAACAACCTGAGTGTGTGTGAGTTTACGTGTAAATGGTAATCATAGGAAAATTGCAATCGTTTTTCGGTTTTTCATTCATAAATAATATGAGAATTCCTATATTATTCATAAAACATGAGCCTACAAGAGTTTTATTAATAAATGCATATTGTTGCAAAAGGTCTATATGTAACTTTTAAATAAATACTCCATACTATTATTCCAAATGTTTTCTTTTTCATAAACTATGACTACATTCCAGTGAAAAATGATATTCTAAACTTTTAAAACATATAATCATGCTCTTATGAGTTTACGGTCATATAAGTTCTTAAATTCTGATCTAATTTTTTTTTTTCTCAAAAGTATTTTTTTATAAAAGTATGGTAACTTTCGAACTTTTCAGGGTATTTTTGTCGAAACTCGGAATTCATATTTTTCATTATTGGTCCTAATACACAATAAGATGGTGGTAGAGCCACGCTGAAGCTATTACTGGTTTCAGCATGAATGGGTCGGCTCGTCCGGGGTAGTACCACCCTCTCATAGAAAACCGACGTGAAGTAACAGTGCTTGCATT
>MU160287.1:18497-58022 GCA_015888305.1 Antheraea pernyi | reverse complement strand
ATAAAAATGACCAAAAACTTGTATACGATTTACGCAGTACTGCTGTATGCATATATACATAGCTATAAATGTATATTTATAACCAACATATATTAGTTCGAAAGTAGTATTATAGAGGCCCTGATTGGAAAGAACGAGTGCGATATCTACTTATATAACGTACTCTGTGCTAGTAACATTACTTCTCAGTATATAGTATCTTATCTATGACGTTACTACTAATGTAGCTAAGAGGTAGTATTTGTCTTAATGCCAAACTTCTAGCTCTTTCTGGAACATGATTATAATTTTCCGCATTTTTGTGATAGTAACCAGTACTTCTGAAAATGACCCGGCAAAGTTTGACATATTTTTAATGACTCGTTAAAAATATAGCTTTTTAGACATAACTTTCTTAAAATAGTTCAGGTTTGATAATCTTTTATGTTTTTACATGACCTTTATAGACAAAAATAAATCAAAAATATTTGGATTTTTTTTATTTTTCATCATAAACTTTTATCCATTCCTCAAGTATTAAGCCCTGTCTAGGAATGGGATTTCTATAATTACGAAACGAATCGAATTAAACCAAAGGGTACATTAATTTTTTAAACTCGCTTCAAAGTATAAAATTAAAAACAATTATAATTTAAAAAATCTAAGTATCTTTGGTTTATATTTTTCTATAAAGACTGTAAAATTTTAAATACATCATTTGGACCATTATTTTAAAAATTATCTTCAGAAAATTGTATTTTGAATGAGTAATAAAAAAGTATAAAAATTTACCGGCAGGGCTATTTTGATGGGTACCACATACCACAAAATTGAGATTTTTTTTCCAAACCTTTCAGTTTGGAGTGAAGTGGCCCATATTTGTTATTGCTTACATTACGAAACAAAGAGATAAGATTATAACTGTAAGCTATATTAAAAATAATACTTTCAATGATGTTGAATTTTTTTTTCAATTGTTGTGTATCAACAACAAAAAAACAGGACATTTTATATGTAAATCACTGCGCTTAAAATTTTACTTTGAATTTGTAATCAATTTGAGAAACAACTTACGAAAAATCTGAATTTCAATTATAGTTATTTTCACAACTTGCCAATCATATATAAATGATGTAAAACAGAACTTCCTAAAACTTTTTTAGTTCAGAGGTGCACTTTCAAATTAGTGTTCTTTCTCGGCACTTTAACCTAGTTAGCTAGTCGAAACAGATACAGTACATAATAGAAGTAAGTACAGTTAAAGCATCCACAATATGAAATTATATGTTCTGGTAATTTAATAATTGATTGTCTACTTTATACCAGCAAATAATTAAGCTACCTTGGAATGGTAGAGACGGTACCTTACGGCGCTCCTCTACTTTTTATGGTGTACCATGTTGTCGTGGCGCACACTATATAGTTATTTTAATTTATAAATAATATGTACCACATATTCTTAAGCGGATTATTATAAATAGACTAAATTACTAAAATAAAAATTGAAAATTGTAGATATTAGTAGTTTTATTAGTACATTTTTATACAGAATTCTATTTGTGGCAACACTAAGCAGCTGGCTGTCAAACGTATCGAACGCCGCAGTTGGGTTGTTCGCAATCTTTCAGTCGTTTGTATTGTAAAGAGATAATTTGTTTCATTATTGTTATCGTATCACTTCGTATTCCAACTTGTATGAATGTAGTGTCGTGCTTAGTGATTAAATAACAATGTTAGTTTCCATCGACATTAGTGTTGTGCTGTGAAAGAGTCGTTTACAGTTTTGTTATAATGACCGAGAAAAATAAATCAGAAAAGATGACTAACGCTTCGAAACCTGTTCCCAATATTATTCGATTAAATATTATCATGTCTTAATAGAATGTTGGTTTTGAGTAAATTATAAAAAACCTTTATTGTGCTATTCTTGTGTGGGTTGTAGAGTGTCTTAATGCCAAACTTCTAGCTCTTTCTGGAACATGATTATAATTTTCCGCATTTTTGTGATAGTAACCAGTACTTCTGAAAATGACCTGGCAAAGTTTGACATATTTTTAATGACTCGTTAAAAATATAGCTTTTTAGACATAACTTTCTTAAAATAGTTCAGGTTTGATAATCTTTTATGTTTTTACATGACCTTTATAGACAAAAATAAATCAAAAATATTTGGATTTTTTTTATTTTTCATCATAAACTTTTATCCATTCCTCAAGTATTAAGCCCTGTCTAGGAATGGGATTTCTATAATTACGAAACGAATCGAATTAAACCAAAGGGTACATTAATTTTTTAAACTCGCTTCAAAGTATAAAATTAAAAACAATTATAATTTAAAAAATCTAAGTATCTTTGGTTTATATTTTTCTATAAAGACTGTAAAATTTTAAATACATCATTTGGACCATTATTTTAAAAATTATCTTCAGAAAATTGTATTTTGAATGAGTAATAAAAAAGTATAAAAATTTACCAGCAGGGCTATTTTGATGGGTACCACATACCACAAAATTGGGTTTTTTTTTTCCAAACCTTTCAGTTTGGAGTGAAGTGGCCCATATTTGTTATTGCTTACATTACGAAACAAAGAGATAAGATTATAACTGTAAGCTATATTAAAAATAATACTTTCAATGATGTTGAATTTTTTTTTCAATTGTTGTGTATCAACAACAAAAAAACAGGACATTTTATATGTAAATCACTGCGCTTAAAATTTTACTTTGAATTTGTAATCAATTTGAGAAACAACTTACGAAAAATCTGAATTTCAATTATAGTTATTTTCACAACTTGCCAATCATATATAAATGATGTAAAACAGAACTTCCTAAAACTTTTTTAGTTCAGAGGTGCACTTTCAAATTTGGTATTCTTTCTCGGCACTTTAACCTAGTTAGCTAGTCGAAATAGATACAGTACATAATAGAAGTACAGTTAAAGCATCCACAATATGAAATTATATGTTCTGGTAATTTAATAATTGATTGTCTACTTTATACCAGCAAATAATTAAGCTACCTTGGAATGGTAGAGACGGTACCTTACGGCGCTCCTCTACTTTTTATGGTGTACCATGTTGTCGTGGCGCATACTATATAGTTATTTTAATAAATAAATAATATGTACCACATATTCTTAAGCGGATTATTATAAATAGACTAAATTACTAAAATAAAAATTGAAAATTGTAGATATTAGTAGTTTTATTAGTACATTTTTATACAGAATTCTATTTGTGGCAACACTAAGCAGCTGGCTGTCAAACGTATCGAACGCCGCAGTCGGGTTGTTCGCAATCTTTCAGTCGTTTGTATTGTAAAGAGATAATTTGTTTCATTATTGTTATCGTATCACTTCGTATTCCAACTTGTATGAATGTAGTGTCGTGCTTAGTGATTAAATAACAATGTTAGTTTCCATCGACATTAGTGTTGTGCTGTGAAAGAGTCGTTTACAGTTTTGTTATAATGACCGAGAAAAATAAATCAGAAAAGATGACTAACGCTTCGAAACCTGTTCCCATGAAGCTTTTTGCGGCTTGGGAAGTCGATAGGACTCCCTCCAACTGCATTCCCAGGTAAGAATACATAAATATTACCCTTACATTTGTCTAGTTTATGTTATGATTTTAGTTTTTGTACGCTATCAAACTGTTATGTCTATACGGCCGTTGAATAATTGTTTTGTTTAGTATGCGTTGGGCGTTTGTAATCATATTTGACCGGCTTGCCAGAATTTTGCGTGTTTGATTCTTTAATTAAGAAGTTCATGAGTACGTTACTCTTTATTACGTGTGATCGACGAATTACTGAATTGTCTCCTATCTCTTGAAAGCCGGCACTAGATTTGTCATGTGTCAATACCGAAACTAATACTCGTAATAATATCAAGTACTGAGTGGCAAAAGATTTTCGAAGTATCTTTGCTTCTCTGATTTTCTTTAGAAAAATTAAAACTTTTTACGTAATTTTAAATTTAAGTTTAAATTTTATTCCACTTATTTGTAGTTCTTTTCTATTCAAAATAATATAATTACTATTGTGATTTTGTAATACTGTTAATATTTATCTAGTATTATTAATTAATGAATTTTCACATGATTATTATTACAAGAAAGTGTTTCTTTTTCTTTAGAAAAATTAAAACTTTTTACGTAATTTTAAATTTAAGTTTAAATTTTATTCCACTTATTTGTAGTTCTTTTCTATTCAAAATAATATAATTGTGATTTTATAATACTGTTAATATTTATGTAGTATTATTAATTAATGGATTTTCACATGATTATTATTACATGAAAGTGTTTCTTTAAGCTAATTTTCAATATATTAACTTTTTTTTACACACAAAAAAATGAGTTCCAAGACTATAAATAGTTTGATTTTGTTACACTTTTCTTATTTAGTCTCTGAGCATAGTAATTAATTCTTAATAAAAGTCATAAAACAAACCTTTTGATTGTTATGTTCATTAACAGGAGAGGAGTTGTTGTTGTTTCTCATTTATTAACTCTTAATTCCTATTGTTACCAACTATCTACATTCCAGGTCCACTTAATGTTAGTCAACAACCTGAGTGTGTGTGAGTTTACGTGTAAATGGTAATCATAGGAAAATTGCAATCGTTTTTCGGTTTTTCATTCATAAATAATATGAGAATTCCTATATTATTCATAAAACATGAGCCTACAAGAGTTTTATTAATAAATGCATATTGTTGCAAAAGGTCTATATGTAACTTTTAAATAAATACTCCATACTATTATTCCAAATGTTTTCTTTTTCATAAACTATGACTACATTCCAGTGAAAAATGATATTCTAAACTTTTAAAACATATAATCATGCTCTTATGAGTTTACGGTCATATAAGTTCTTAAATTCTGATCTAATTTTTTTTTTTCTCAAAAGTATTTTTTTATAAAAGTATGGTAACTTTCGAACTTTTCAGGGTATTTTTGTCGAAACTCGGAATTCATATTTTTCATTATTGGTCCTAATACACAATAAGATGGTGGTAGAGCCACGCTGAAGCTATTACTGGTTTCAGCATGAATGGGTCGGCTCGTCCGGGGTAGTACCACCCTCTCATAGAAAACCGACGTGAAGTAACAGTGCTTGCATTGTTGCGTTTCGTTCGGTCAGTGAGAGCGCCGGAGGCCCACCTCCTCTCCTCTCTCCTCTCCCTCTCCCTCCCCTAATCCCTTCCCCCAAAGGGTGGCAACGCACTGGCGACCCCTCTGGTGTTGTTAGTGTCCATGGACGGTGGTGATCACTTAACAGCAGGTGACCCACCTGTTCGTTTGCCACTTATGACATAAAAAAAAAAAATAACACTAATTTTATAAAACATAGGGTTGAGTAACATAAGTTTATGAATTTAAAAAATGGAGCACCACTGATGTCAGCCAATCCCACCAAAAACTCCTTTGAAACAGTATTATTTGAATGATTTCTTGTTTTGGTATGTTTTTGGGATATCATTATTTTTTGAGAAATATAATGATACCATATGATACCGAATGAATATACCATATTATCGTAATTTGTGATACAAATAATAAATTTCTAGATAATAGTGGTATGATTTTTTTTAAATACAATGATAGGCTCATTAGAAATCATATATTTTAATCCAAATAAAATATGAGTTTTGTTGAAGCTATTACTGATTTCAGCATGAATGGGTCGGATCGTCTCGAATAGTACCACCCTCTCATAACAAAAACAACCAATGTGAAGTAACAGTGTTTGCATTGTTGCATTTCGTTCAGTGACAGTGCCGGAGGCCCACTTCCCTTTATCCATTCCCTCTTCCCTCTCTCCCCTCCCCCTGAACACAGGCTGGCAACGCACTTCTCGTGATGTTGCAAGTGTCTATGGATGGTGGTGATCACTTAACATGCATAAAAATGCATAAAAAGAATAGTTACAAGTTAATAGATATTATCAGCGTTTGGGATCATCTTGCTTATTTTTACAAAGGTTTAGTGGTCAGAATTCAACCATAATCTATTGATTTTTTTGTTAACAGTAAAGCTTAGCCAAATCTAGGTAACAAAAAAAGAAGAAAATTGGTTGAGACACAGAGGAGAAAGATGTATATAACTATTTTCTCTTTACCTATTTATATATCAGTAAATAGTAGTTATTTTATTCTTATTTGTTTATGAATTTTTTTTATCAAGACACTTTGGTTTCTATTTTACAGTCATTGCCTTATTCGAGTCCTTAGTTAAAGCTAATTTTCCCATAATTATTTCATGCTATTTATTACCTCCACCAACTAGTTTTATTCTATGTTCTCATTTAAGTACCACTATTGGCATAGTTAGATGAAGGTGTAGTATAATTAAAGGGATACTGTTTTATTATGAATCATTTTAATCTAAGCATAATTTACAACCCTAACCTTCATAGGTAAGATTACTAGCAAATTCAAAATCATTCCTTTTGAGCATAAGTACATTGCTTAAGTGATTTTAACATTAGATATTATTCTTGTGTATTCTAATCCAAGGTTCATTATATAATAGTAAAGGTTAATGCCTCACATGTAGTCACTGTTTACATTGTGATAATTAACTATTGAGTTTTATGACTATTGATAATTATTGAATATTGTTGATGAATATTTTAAGTTTGTCCTTCATTAACTAATATGTTTTTGTAGTTATTGTTATAAATACATTGTAATTATGGAGATTTCTTGTTTTAACATTGCTAATTACTATTTTGTTACAAACTACTAGTAATATTAGAATGGCCATGTTTGTTAAAGTATACATTAATATACATGTATTAATGGTGGTAGAGCCACGCTGAAACTATTACTGGTTTCAGCATGAATGGGTCGGCTCACCCGGGGTAGTACCACCCTCTCATAGAAAACCGTCTCCTCTCCCTCCCCCTCCCCTAACCCTTCTCCCCAAAGGGTGGCAACGTACTAGCAACTCCTCTGGTGTTGTTAGTGTCCATGGACAGTGGTGATCACTTAACTTCAGGTGACCCACCTGTTTGTTTGCCACCTATGACATTTGTATATAAAGGATTTAAAATGTGCACAGGTTTAGTATAATCAGACTTTGAAATTGGTGATTAACGCTGTCGCTAAATATAAGTAGAGTATAACTAAAGACAGTAAGAAATGACAGGATTTGATGGAATGTTAACATTAATTGTAATGTCGTCATGTAAATATTATGGTGGAAGCAGTTTATGTATGGTCACATTAAAAGGACACATTAAATTATCTCAATACTATAGATTTTTCACTATGTGTGTGGGTGTGATGTATTTTAAATCTATTATGTCATCTAAGATATCTGATCTACTTTAAATTTTCAATATAACTAATATATATAATTATACAAGTAATAAAACTATACTGATTAAAACAGGTTCTGTAATAACTCGTTATTTAAAAAAAAATGTAAACGAAAAAGTGATTATTGTAGATTATACTAAGAAGATTACTTCACAGTGCTGTGTTTTAAATCTATGATGTCTTCTAAGATATCTGATCTATTAACGCTGTCGCTAAATATAAGTAGAGTATAACTAAAGACAGTAAGAAATGACAGGATTTGATGGAATGTTAACATTAATTGTAATGTCGTCATGTAAATATTATGGTGGAAGCAGTTTATGTATGGTCACATTAAAAGGACACATTAAATTATCTCAATACTATAGATTTTTCACTATGTGTGTGGGTGTGATGTATTTTAAATCTATTATGTCATCTAAGATATCTGGTCTACTTTAAATTTTCAATATAACTAATATATATAATTATACAAGTAATAAAACTATACTGATTAAAACAGGTTCTGTAATAACTCGTTATTTAAAAAAAAATGTAAACGAAAAAGTGATTATTGTAGATTATACTAAGAAGATTACTTCACAGTGCTGTGTTTTAAATCTATGATGTCTTCTAAGATATCTGATCTACTTTAAATTTTCAATGTAACTAACATATATAATTATGCAAGTATTAAAATTATACTGATTAAAACAGGTTCGGTAATAACTCGTTATTTAAAAAAATAAGTAAACGGAAAAATAATTACTGTAGATTATGCTAAGAAGATGACATTTATTGTCACAGACTTCGTAACTGAATGCTGATTTCGAAATAAATATAGCGAGAAACTAATTACAAGCTTAAACAAAATAACAGATTGCTATTTTCAAAATTGCTGATGGTTTACCAATTTTTCATTCGACGTTATCAGGGTTCAAGGACTCAATTTATTATTCTATCTGGTCCAAAGAATAAATCGATAGTCGTGAAGGTGTGATTCAAAACATCGGTATGCGTTATGTTCTGTGGTTATGTGGGTGCCGGGATGTACTTGATTCACAAACAGTCACGTTTCGTATTGTCTCTGGCGCGAGGTCAATCCGTATATTATTCAATTGAACTGATTTTTATCTAATTTAATGCACGTTTTAATAAAAGTGTTCTTGAAATGTTGAATGTATAAGTTTATAATAGTAATATTGTGCGATATATTAAAATGGTTATCATTGTTCGGGTTTTTATGGTTTTTTTTTGTATTATTTTTGGCAACCAATCCTCCAGTAGATTATTACTGACATTGTCGAGTACTAATCATAGTACAAGTGTCTTGTGGGTAATTTAAATGTTCTAATAAGATGGTGGATCTCTCGTTAGAACTTTCCAGGAGGTTTTAGCGGCAAGTCAGAATCCATGCTCCGTGTTATTATTTCCCACTTTATTTATGCACATGATTCATGACCGTACTATATTACGTAAAACACCACCGATATTACAAATTATAAAGCCAGATAACAAGAATGTGAATAAAATATAAAATCCATTACATGACATTCCAAAATCCCGCCGAAAACTCGGGTTTTTATGTTTTAATGTAAATGTATGTTTGTTTATATCGATGTTTGCTTTTTAAAATTAATAATGGTTTTATATGCTGCATAGATGATTATTCTAAAAATAGCAACTATTTTTATCACACGACTGGCTGTACTCGGTGATTCCACTTGTGTTTATTTTTTAAATGTTGAATTACTAGACGAATTCCGCATAAAGCACGACTCCGTAAGAAGCTAACTGCGCGAGAGAGCCCGTAAAACAAACTACTTTTTTTTAGATAAAACTTCTTATGGGAGTGGTTTGAAATTCTGATCGGTTCTATTTTTGTGTCACGAAAAGTGGTGTGGCTAAACACTGTGTCGGATAGAGTATTGAAAACACCGGTTCTCGTCCGATTAGCTAAGTTAAGCAACGTCGGCCGCGGTCAATACTCGGACGAGTGACCGTCTGTTACCAGACTAGGCACCCCTCGGCAACGACTCAAGCCTAGCTCCGTTACACATGAAAGTGAAAGGGTTTTATTATTTTCCCTTATTGAACTGAATTAGTTCAGAAAAAAATTAACCGACACGAAATACATATAAGAGTGACTGAGGTATGCTTGGTAAACATATAAATTTCAATAACTCATATAAGTATGAATATGTAGCTTCGCTAAGGTTTGCTCAGTTAGGTCGCGAATTGCATGAACTAGGCAACAACCCAAGCGCGCCCTTGAGCTAGTTGTTAAAATAAAATCGGCTGAGTGCCTTAAGCGCAAGCCTTAGTAGTCCGGTGAAGCTATTAAGACCTTGCTAGGCCAATAGCGTAGTCAGTTCGAGAAAAAAAGGGCGATCTCCTGGGAACACCGCGTGACGTCGGCTTTTTGTTGTATTTTTTTAAATTAAAATGTTTCCCTGTAATATAAACGTTTCACTTCTATAGTGTGCCCACACGACACACCCTGTTATTTATGTAGTGTTAAACAAATAGTATAGTTTCGTCAAAAGCGATGTGTCTAGGGTACTAGGTTATTATATTATAAAACGCCTTGAGCTTTAAGTAGAGCGTGACCGTTAAGTTAACACGAGACAAGTAATGTAATCGAGATTATCAACACAACAAACAAACATAAAAACATTATGTGTATTTCTGAGACCTCGATGCAAGTGAAACATTTTTTCGGATCGTAGGCATTTGAACGAAAATTTTTATACAATTATTTGATGTAAGGTATTAAAATCGCGCTTTTAATCTTAACTTAATAATTGGATAATGGGAACGATAATATGAAATCAATAGCAGACAAGATAAATATACATTTTAATTTCAATCTGCGTATTAGAGTACGGAATACATAATAAATACAATCATCCAGATGGTACACATGTTGCCCTTGACTGCTCTGGGGAGCGACTTTCACTTTACCCCTACACCGTAGCCGGCTGTAATGCGAGATGCGATAAATGGACGGAAAAATTTCAGGCGGTGGAAAAAAAGTTTCAGTTTTAAAAAAGAATTGCAATCAATTGTTTTAAAAAAGAATTGCAATCAATTGTTGTATTTCATCTGATATCATCGATGTAATTAAGTGTTACACTAATCACGTATAGGGTCGATGCAGCCAGGATTGACAATAACCACTTCGTAGATACTGTCACTATTAATTTGGCCAGAGCTTCGCCTTACAATAACTTCCACATAGGAGTGCGTCCAGATCAGCGACATCTTGCCATTATATGCCACCAATGTAGTCTCACACCGGAATGAATAATGAACAGCCGATAACTTCCACCAATAGCGTTCGAGGTCAGTAGTAACACCCCGATAGAGTCAATAGCGCGGTATCGCAGGTCAATAGTGGTTTCCCGGGTGGCGTTGTAGTCTCGCCTCTCGGGTGTGTCACGGTACCGGACGTAGACATTAACATAAGATAGATTTTGTTTATATTATTTGATTTTATTTTAGGTAGTTAACAACATTTTACTATCTTACTAACAATGACACCGCACTCGCGTGACCTTCAAAAAATGTAACGGAATGTAGTAATTTTTGTGTGGATTTAAATTATAACCTCATTTATTTATTATCCAATCAAAAATCAAAATATCCTTTATTCAATTTAGGCCCTGAGAAGGCGCTTATGAACGTCAAAGCTACTACCGGTTCGGAAAACAGCCCAGTCATCGAGAAGAACCGGCAAGAAACTCGATCTGGTTTATTTTTTCATGTCATATATTTGTATAGTAACATAAATATTCACATTCGTTATTAGTGGATGCACAGAGAGGGGCGTCATTTCCAGACGTCACAATCGTTCACGTATTGATCCACCCTATAATAAATAGCCTTTAGATATTAAAACCGGCTTGACATGGTTCTTGAACTCACTATCAGGCAAATCGGTAATGTGTTTTTTGGACTTTATTATAAAACTTAACACTATTACCTAAAAAACTGTTTTTGGACTTGGTGAGCCTGAAGCATGGAATGACCAATTTGTTGCTGTTTCTAGTATTTAAATTATGCTGGTCTTTTACTAGATCCAACATATCTAAATTTTTGCGGACATACATTAAATTATCTTATTATCAATATAACAAAACATACACTAAACCTGGGTGAAGAAAACACCTACGAATTAAAAATGAATCATATGTATCAATCGACTGGTTTGTTATAAACACACAAATGTACGGACAAACTGACACAGAGACGTATTTGATAATATGTGTAATAAGGAAAGGAAAATTTTGCTTTTTTTCAATAGGGCTTGAAAACAATCCGTGCGTCAGATGTATTTTTTTAATTCACATAAGGTGTTTTACAGATCTATAACGTTTAAAAATGGAACGGTTATGTTTACTCAAGCAACCACAAGAACGGGTTTGTTTTCAAATGTCAGGAGCATTATCACTTCGTCAAGTGACTGAGTCACTGTGGTCGGTGAATCGGCTACCGGTGTTACCTTGCCTGTTTTTATTTAAGCCATTGATTTCAATTGAATTGGCGTATATTTATGTATTTAGTTGCGTCATAGGTACTCTGTGTTTTATCTGAATTAATTGTGAGCGGTCTTTTTATATTTTAATCGTGTTTTTGTCTTACAAACTCTAATAATAATTTAAAGTAAGCCCTGTGGCAATGACCACTCTCTTCTCTTCTTGACTTCTATGGACAAGCGTAATTATTTGTGGCCTAGATATTATTTGTAATTTGTGGGAGCTAAACTATTTAACGAATTATCAAAGGACCTAAGGGAAACTGAATCCTTAAATATATACGTAAAGTAAGACTAATAATGTATTAGAAAGATATACATATTTTATCTTTATATATAAATTTCTTCTGTACGTGTGTATGACTGAACTGCTCCTGAACGGCTCGACAGATTTTGGTGAAATTTTGTGTGAGAACACGCAGTGGAGCCGAGATTTTTTTAGATTCACAGTTGGACCCGGTAGGTGGCCCTGCGGTTGACTTTTAGGATTTTTTTTAAATTATCAAGACAGGTCAACGTCCGCCGGGCCCGCTAGTGTAGTGTAATTTTATACGTTTTTTCTAGAATATTAATTTGTTTACAGCGTGATATTTTTGTTTTTTGAATCATCGTGTGATGCTAATAACGATTAATTTTATGTAATGTTTTTTTTTTAATATAATTCTCATTAATTGAGCTATGTTCTTTTGAGTAATACATTTCTTTAAACAGAAAAAATCTTTATCAGCCGGTATAAATAGATTAGCCTAGTTGTCAGACACGAAATACACGTTTGAACTCGTGAGGCTCATATGTAGGTACATATGAGTTTCTAAAGAATTGTTATATGCTTATATGCTAGCTCAGTTTAGCTTTGACAGATTCGTTTTATTGCTTCCAAGGCAACAACCCAAGTCGAGGTCCGGCCACTCTGGCACCATTGAGCTTGTTGCCAAGCGGCGAAGTGCCTTAGAGAACGTACCCAAACCACGTGCCCCGTTTAAAGGGGGGAGGGATGTCAAAGTACCACGCTTGGTTACATGGAGGACGGAGGGGGTTAGGTTTTCGTCACGTAGCCGAACCATTCATGCTGAAACCAGTAATAGCTTCAGCGTGGCTCTACCACCTACTGAACTTTCACTTCTATTGGTACTCGGAGCAATAATAATATACATTTTTATACAGTTTATTAATTTATTAAACATTTGATGTGTATAGGTATATATATGCACAGGTTGCTTTGCCACGAGCATGTCAATGTCATCGGTGACGTGAATCCATAAGTTTTCATACAGATAAATGTCTCTTGCCGATTCTTTGCAATGATTTTAGGTTGTTTTCCGAAGCGGTCATAAAATTTTGGCATTCATAAACGTCTGAATTGAATAAAGTAGATTTTTAATTTTGATTATGTAAACTGTTTGTATCTGTTGTTTATCTATATATTAATACGTGAAGCCCAAACTTTGAGAGAATTTCAGAGAATACTTTCCCTTTTTGAGAGAAATGCGCGAACGGTTGAACGTGAAACTTGGCATAATTAAAGTTTATATGGAGGAGAAGTGCAGAAAGCTATTTATTTTATATAAAATGCATTAGAAGTACATTAAATTAATTAAAATATGCATTACTCACACTACTGCTTCAATTTTACACAACATATACACACATGTAAATAAAAAAGTCATTTTGACATCTGTCAATAAAGGACTTCAAACAAGGTTGTGAAGGAGGTTGCTATGCTCGACTGTATGTATTATTTTACTCTTACGTTCCAATTACCCTTTTTCATTCTACATTCAACTTTAAAAAATCAATGAACTATGGTCGAATGTCGACCACTGGGCGCCCACTAGTAGCTGTTAATATTTATATTCTACTTCTAATAGTCGATGTCTTTATTTAGACCATCAGACAATGAGTTGTAGTGTAAAGACAGTGACATCTTGTAACATGTCCAAAACGATGACAACGTCTCTTATAAGCGAACGCCTCGAGAATATTTAATACGTCATCGCTCCCGTCTCATCATTAGTGGCGACAAGCCATAACCAATCACTCGCCGTATATATTTTTATCTCCGTTACATTAACACACACTTTCTCAACTTTTAAATTGAAACCATCGTTTTTGGATGTTATATCTCCCGGACAAGGAGACGGGCTTCTTTAAGTTTTGACTTAAAACGTGCGATTTTTTTTTGGACTGACTACGCCAGTAGTCCAAAAGAGCGAAATATAAACAATATAAAATTGAAGTTTGTTAAGAGCCTTTTTAAAATTTACGTTATGCTTTAGTACAGATATTTTTATAGAAATACTAGTGGGCCCGGCGGACTTTGTCCCGCCTGGATAATAAAAAAACCTCGACAAATTATATACCGAAACCTTCCTCGTGAATCACTTTATCTACGGGTGCAAAGTGCAAGAAAATCCGGGTAGTAGTTTTTGAGTTTATCGCGATCAGACATACAGATGTGGCAGATGGCTTTTTTTTATAAAATGTTGTGATCAGGATTAGAAGCCCACTCACAAGTGTGTACAATACATACGTTCAAACATAATGAATTCCCAATACAATCAACACAAACGCGCCGAGGTCCATTTAGTCAACGTTTCGTAGAGTCGATTCGCTGTAAAAAATATGAAAACACATTTCTTTGTAACGTTCAAGATAAAAGCAACTCCAACAGATATCGGTGTCAAGGAGACACGTTTAGGCGATACCGACGTCCGTGAGCTGCCAATCACTGATATAACTCGACACCGTAGAAACAATCTTGTAAAGAGCCAATAACAATACACACCACTCTTTGAACTAGTAACACAATGTTAGTTTTGAAATACGAGCACGGAATTTGAGACGCTTGTTTTTTTTAACGTGATTCTTTAATGTGATAGGAGTTCACCGGTAGAAGTCGTTACGTAAGGAAAAGTCGTTATGCTCCTCTGTCTTTTTGCCTCGGTGTGTCTCCTTCTCGCACACATAAGTGGCGAGCACAGTCCGCGCCAAACTTTTTGGCAGCTCTGAATATGGCCGTTAGTTCAGATTTGCGCAAATATAATCAAGAGTTTAATATAAAACAAAGTTATATTATTTTTTTTATGTGATAGTACGACGAACATTTGGGTTACCTGATGTTAAGTGATCACCACCGTCCATAGACACTAACAACACCAAGTGAGTCGAAAGGGATTTTATTTTTTTATGTGATAGCAGGCAAACGAACAGTTCGGTCACCACCGTCCATAGACATTAACAACACCAAGTGAGCCGAAAGGGCGTTGCCAGCCTGTGTAAAGGGGGGGGGGGGGGGGGGGGAGAGGAGAGGAGAAGGGAGGGGAGATGGGCCTCCGGCGCTCTCACTGACCGAACGAAACGTAACAATGCAAGCAATGTTACTTCACGTTGGTTTTCTATGAGAATAGTACCTCGGGCGAGCCGACTCATTCATGCTGAAACCAATAATAGCTTCAACGTGGCTCTACCACCTTCAAATATTATTATAATATTCTAAAATTTCCATTATTTATCGTTAAGTGGTCTCGATATTATTCCATATAAAACGTATTTATATTTAAATTTATGTTTAGCGTGCGCACCTATATTTAGAGCGGTCAAAAAGGATGACGCGGACTGTAGTTGCCGGTGTTTTAAGGCGAGTACTCACCGTACGTGGATACGTTTTTGCAACTTTGGGTATATGTATGTGATGATAAATAATGCACTTGGTTATTTTAGAACGTGTATTTTATTTGAAATAATGTGGTTCGGACGAGACAGAGTGTAAACGACTAACGTCTTAGCGGGCAGTCGGACCGCACTAACAAATGTGCGGCGTCTGCACCAAACTTTATTAAAACTTTCCGTTTTTGTTTTTAATATAATTTATAGTTCACCATTTTACTTCTAATGTTGAATAAATGATCTTAATTTGATATTATTATATTAAATGAAAGTTTTGATTTGAATACTTTCTTTATGTTATTTGCATTGTTTCCAATAATTCGCATTCAATATCAGAAAGAGAGTTGAATGGATGATATAATATGATATGATGATAATAATATACAAATATAAACAATCTAAATCTCCGTATCGAATTACATTGCTGTAAAGCTGTTATTTTGATTTTAAAAGCAGACACCTAAAATTTATTTATGTATGTTGATAATAATGCAACATATAAGTTAGAAGAAATTGTATATACTATTGGTACTACAAATGGTGTATACTTAACTATATTAATTTGATAATAATGAATATAATATTTGATATAGAAGAAATAAAAACAAGCTTCAGAGCTTCAAATACCCCTTTTCTCCTGTAAAAGATCTTCATATTAAATCAAATCAAAAATGCTTTATTCAATTTAGATCCGGAGACGGCGGATATGAACATCAAACTACCACCGGTTCAAAAAAAAAACACAACTCAATAATCAAAAAGGACCGCCAAAGAACTCGATGTGGTTTATCTTTTCATGACACACATTTTTACAAACATAGATAGAAAGAAAGAAAGAAAATGTCTTTATTGCTGGATAACATCAAAACAACAAGATGAACATATACATAGCTTATTAGAATATCCAACAAAGGCACCTCCATTCAGCAAAGTGCTGCAGCATAACTAGGGTGGTACTGCAGCGCTGATTTTCAATGGAGACCCTAGATAGTTACATTCGTTTTTGGTGGATGCACAGAGAGAGGCGTTATTCTTACGTCACACTATTGATCCACTCTATAATAAATTAGACATTAAAGCCAGCTTGACACGGTGCTTGAACTCAATATCCGGAAAATAGCTAATGTGCTTTGGGGCTTCGTTGTCATAAAACCTAACATTATTAACTAAAAAAATGGTATTGGTCTTAGTGACCCTGAGACATAGAATGATCTAGATAAATTTTGACTGTTTTTATTTGCAAAGGATACGTCGTTTTTTTAAACGTTTCTTAGATATCAACACGGTAATTTTAATTTGAAACTAATTATTTTATCCGATTTTAATACTAATATTCAAAAAATTTCAATTCATGATACATCGTTTATTGTCTGTGTACTATATATCCAGGTTTATAGGTAGTTGGCATATGGCAAATAAATAAATAAGTCCATAATCTTGTATCGAGAACTTTTATAAAGTCATGTACGATGTGTAATTATGATACATATAGTCCGTGTGTACTTTAAAATTAAGATCATGTGTTCATTAGGTTGGGATTTATTTTTTATTAATTGGATTGATTAAAAAATAAACCTGATAGAGTTTCTTGCTGGTTTTCCTCGATTACTGTGTTGTTTTTTAAACCGTCCCATGTTTTTTCGAATTATCTGACGTTATTGGTCTGGCCTTGGTGTGTTGTAACTAGAATAGATACGATTAAGAATGAGTATGTCACAGAAAGTTGGAAAATAGCACAAGTTAACAGACAAGTTGAGGAATAATAGTTTAGCATAGTACGGGCTTATCATGAGAAGAGATGAAAGTCATGTAATTAGAAAAGTTTTAAGTACGAAGGTGGACAGATATAGAAGGACAGAAAGTTCGAAAGAGGTATGGATAAGATTGTGTGAAAAATGATATATGTGTAAAAGGTGTGAATACTGAGATGATATTTAACAGGAGAGAGTGGAAAAGGAAAACATGTTGAGCCGACTGTACTTAGGTGGGCTGAGGTAAAGAAGATGTAGGTACACTGTGAAGAGGTGGCTCTCGAGAAGACCGAGGAGGCCCTGATGTTCCATGGGCCTCGGCGAGGGCCACCTCCAGGGGCCCACATTCAGGTGGAGGGCGTCCGGGTCAGGGTGGGGACCCAAATGAAATACCTGGTCCTCACCCTGGCCGGACGCTGGCGGTTCGAGCCCCATTTTAAGGGGCTCGGACCGCGCATAGCTGGGACGGCAGCGGCGCTCGGACGACTCCTCCCCAATACGGGGGGGCCGGGTGCCGCTTGCCGCCGCCTTTACATGGGGGTGGTACGGTCCATGGCCGCCTACGGGGCACCGTTATGGGTTGACGCCCTCAGCGCCACCAATATTCGCGCGCTGCGTGCTGCGCAGCGCACTGTGGCGTTGAGGGTAATACGAGGTTACCGGACGGTGTCCTCGGCGGCGGCCATGGTGCTGGCCGGTTCCCTTCCCTGGGAGCTAGAGGCGGAGGTGCTTGCCGCCGTATATAATTATACGGCGGTAAAGAAACTAGCGGGGGAGCCTCTGGCTCCTGGGGAAATAGAGCAGAGAAGGGGGAGAGAGAGGGAGGAGAGGCTTCAGAGGTGGAGGCGGGACCTGGCGGACGCGCGTTACGGTCGATACACGATCGACGCCGTCCGCCCGGTCCTGCCAGAGTGGCAACAGAGGAAGTGGGGCTCCCTGACATTCCGTCTGGTGCAGGTGCTGACCGGGCACGGGTGCTTCGGTTGGTACCTGCACCGGATAGCTCGCAGGGAGCCGACCGCCGTATGCCACGAGTGCGGCGTTGAACCGGACACCGCGCAGCACACACTCTCTGAGTGTGCTGCGTGGGAGGAGCAGCGCCGCACTCTGGCTGCGGCGGTAGGAGAAGATCTCTCGCTGCCGAGCGTGGTTGCGGCCATGCTCGGCAGCGAGGATGCGTGGAACGCAATGGCCTCCTTCTGCGAGGAAGTCGTCTCGCAGAAGGAGGCGGCGGAGAGGGTCCGGGAGGAGAACCCTCAAAGTGACCCTCTCCGCCAACGGAGGACAGGCAGGAGGAGGCGGCAGTTCGACCGCCGCCTCCTTCCACCGTAACCGGACCTAGGGAGGATGGGTCGGGGGCCCATCTTCCCATTGCACAGGTCCGGCGGACGGAGGAGACGGCCGGTGTGTACCCGGCTGTCTCCTAACAAGACGGGGCCCGGCGGCGGCGCTTTCGCTGCTGGGCCAACCGCTGGGGCGGCACGATGAAATCTGTAGAGATCTCGTGCCACCCCGACTATGGCGGCAGACGTACACCGTGGGGTTTTGGTCCGTGCGAGTCGGACATAACCCACTCTCTCCCCCGAGGGAGTGGCGTATCCATAAGGGATTTCCCCACGTAAAAAAAAAAAAATGTACACTGTGAACGAAGTCCAAATTATGTCGGTCATAAGATTTTCTATGATCTTCAAATTTGACAACTATAAAATTTGAAATTATTAAATGAAAGCCCAAAATTGACGTATTGTTTGTAATGTAACTACAAAATTATTCATGATAAACGAATAATTTTTATGAAACAACACCACAATTTTCACAAGAACGTATTCATAAAAATAAAATGGATGGAAATGATTGTAAGTACAAATACGTATTTAAAGGAACTGCTTTACATAATCTTTAAAATGTATTAAATGAAATTATTAAACAAAGTGTATACTTTTAGTGAATACGAACAGTTTCCAGACATGTGCCAGATGCGGGCAGCGCTGTGAATGTTATTGAAAGGCCTATTGTAACATGAGCTTGTTTTCTATTACAAAACAATAACCATTCTCGACAAGTCTCTTTTTGAGCGTTCTTATTCCAAAAGCATGTTTTATATGTCGTTTACTGTGAAAATCCTTAGTCTATACTAATATTATGTAGTCCGGTGAAGCAGTTAAGACCTCGCTTGGTCAATAGCGTAGCCAGTTCGAAAAATACTAATATTATAAAGAGGTAAAGTTTGTGACGTTGTGGCGTTGTAAGGGGTAATCTCAGGAACAACTGGTCCGACTTGAATAATTCTATATTCTATATATTCTTGAATATTCTATCCGTGTTATATAGCTCATTCATCGAGAATGGTTATAGGCTATATATCATCACGCTAAGGCCAATAGGAGCGGAACACAGATAAAAAATGTTTCAAAATCGAGATTATTTTTTTTAAAGCTTCTGCTGTGTGTCAGCGTTAGCCCAGAGTAGTAACTATTACTACGATAACGTTTCTTACGAACGCTGCCTTAATTATGAGATATATATGATTAAGTTCTAGAGAAAAGTTGTAGCTTGATAATGCCTATTACTGCCCAACGAAGTGGGCACGGGTCGGCTAGTAATATTATAAATGCGAATGTGAGTTTGTTTGTTTGTTACGCTTTCAAACCTAACATCCTAAGACCCAAGCTATAATGATCGAGGCGAAGTAAGAACCCATTGTTTTTTACATGTTCCGGCCCACTTTTTAGTAGTTTTTTTAATGAAAAACTAAGCCATTATTTTTTATCTCTTGTTCATTTAAATGCAAATTGGGCCGTTAGATGATCCTAAGTTTTAACTGAACATTTTTAGGCATATTTTGGTTGAATAATAGCATTAATCACAATATTAGGCGAGATTACAGTTGCCGTGAAACTTTAACAGCAAAATCCATAAAATATGAACGTACATCATATTATACACTGGGTGTCTAGCTGACTATTTTTTTACAAACTTAGGCCTGAATGCTACTTGGTGGTTTGTGCAATAAATTATATATTAGGTCTTACGAGACTGAACTAGTAAACTGGTCACCATGTAATTTTGGAATATACGTTGCAATCGAAAGAGGAATTAGGAAACGTTCCATATATAAGAGTTGTTTTTTCCCCCGAGGAATACAATAACTCTACATTACCGCGAGCAAAGCAGCGGGAAAAGCTTGTATAATAATAGAAATATGGATTCTAATATAGAATACTTCTCGCACAATGGATGTCGCACCGATCGATAGTGAAACAATAAACGGACATAGACAGATTCTGAGAACAAAAGTTTGCGTGTATTTCTTCTAGTTTCTAAAACGCAATATCTTGAAACTGTAAAAGCAAAAAGACAGCTTATGCTTTTATATTAACATTTAAATTAATATTATATTCATATTTAAATGACATAAATTAAGCATTCATATTATTTAGTGAAATTACTTTATTCTAACAAGGGGTCGTCCAGTGATCGAAACTGGGTTACAATAAAAAGTACAAACTTTTTCTTCACTTCTTTATATAAAGATATTATTATTTATATTGTTAAAATAGTCTAGATCGTGAAGTATGAGTAATAGAGAAAGAAATTCAATGTTTTTCTTGGTACTTGTAACAGTAAAGTTTTCCGTAATTGTACTGATTAAAAAAAAAATTGTTGTGAAATAAAACAAAGAAGATGTCATTAACGGTTTCGTTTCTGCTTATTTATATATAGATTT
Organism: Antheraea pernyi; assembly: GCA_015888305.1. Classification (NCBI taxonomy): domain Eukaryota; kingdom Metazoa; phylum Arthropoda; class Insecta; order Lepidoptera; family Saturniidae; genus Antheraea; species Antheraea pernyi. Next base: position 37,054 of record MU160287.1, on the reverse strand, counting down.
GAATGATCTCAAAGTTATGTATAAATCAATTACGATTCTTAGTCATGTCGCTATAAGAGAAATAAAGCAAGCACACTTAATACGAAAGCATAATTGAAATCGAAGTAAATCACGTGTAACTCAAATCTAGTGAAACAACTGGTTACATTAAATAGAAGGAGTTCTCTGTAAACGGAAAACCATTTAAATGGAAATAAGATTAGGTGTGCAAGTTTAAAGTTGTAACAATTTTGTAGGTACCAAAATGTTATTTACTTGTGAAACAAGTATAAAAAACTATTAGCTATCATGTGAGCTACGTTGTAGGAACAAAATACGTTCTTTGTAAAATAAAAAATTAGAATTAATTTAAAGTTCCAGAAATTATATTGTATTACAACCTTGTAAGCGCGCAATTTATTTTACTTGTTTCAAGATTCAAGCAAGTAACCTTATAATAAGTATGCTAGTATATACGTAGTCCGGTGAAGCTTCTAGTCTGGTGAAGCTGTTAAGACCTTGCTACGTTAATAGCGTAGTCAGTTCGAAAAAAAAAGTATGCTATGTATATGTATGTAAATTTTCAACATACTATTGTATATTATATCTGTGGTACTCATAACACAGTATCCCTGTTTGGAGATTTGTCTTGTTATTTTATTTTAGACTAGCTGTGCCCGCGACTTCGTCCACGTGGAACCTGATGTACAAAAGAATGACTAATAAAGTCATCTGAACGTATTTAGTCCATTTGCTTATATACTTTTCTCTCATATTTAACTCGCGGTGCCATTAAAATTACAATAACTTTTGATAGAGTGGACCGATTTTAATGAAACCAAGACTAAGTTACTCCCGAGGATATGCTTTATATTGTACTTAGTATTACTTATTAGCACTTTAGCAGTGATGCGTGTCCATACAGACAGATATATAGGCAGACATTTCTAAAAATACTTGAAACGTATTTTATCACTTATTCCTAGAGGTATTAGGTAATTCAATGGTGGTAGAGCCACGCTGAAACTATTACTGGTTTCAGCACGAATGGGTCGGCTCGTCCGGGGTACTACCACCCTCTCATAGAAAACCGACGTCAAGTAACAGTGCTTGCATTGTTGCGTTTTGTTCGGTCAGTGAGAGCGCCGGAGGCCCACCTCCCCTCCCCTTTCCTCTCTCCTCTCTGTGGTGTATAAATATATTAATTTTTATCAGGCAACAGCCCAAGCCGAGGTGTGCCGCGCACCCTTGAGCTAGTTGTCAAAGTAAAATCGGCTGAGTGCCTTAAGCGCTCGCCTTAGTAGTCCGGTGAAGCTGTTAAGACCTTGCTTGGTCAATAGCGTAGTCAGTTCGAAAAAAAAAAAAAAAAAGATTTTAAAGTGATTCGCTCTCGAGTCATTCGGAATAGTTGGATTCAGGACAGCTGTCGCGACATGTAGCAGTCCACTCGCCTTCGCATACCGATATATGACTAAGAGTTGTCTAAAAAGTCTATATGCTGTTAAATAATCACTCCTTCTTTCTCCTTCTGGTTCGGCTCGTTGTGCGCGTGCGTGTCGGTAATCGTTCAGAACGGAATACAGTGGCACACGAGCGTTATTTTCTTTCCATAATGATAATTGTATGCCGGTGTCGTTTATGTAACTGGATCTTACATATGTGTGTAAATATTGTAATTGGATTGTTCACTTACAAATCCAGCGTGTTTGTCACGTAACGGAAATCGGATTATTTCGTAGGCTTGAAATTTGTCTTATTTATTTCTTATTAATAAAATCTATTTTTATAAGGTATAAAATTAATAGGTAGTGATTTCCCGCGGGACAGCCAGTCGGAGAGCGCGCGCCTCGCCCAGAAGAAGCTCACCCGGTGTGCACTACTAATTAATTGGATATCGAACGCGCCTCGATATAAGCCTTGCCTTTTATATTAATTTTAAATAACCCACAACTCTATCAACTTATTAAATATCGATATCAAATTCTTTTTATTTTGTTACAATTGAATTCTAAAAGAAAGTCGAGGCAGTCATAACGCCTGCCGTCAGAATTGAAAACACAAAACAATGAAATAACTGTGTTCTCTTTTGAATATATAAATTCATTATAGTGTGAATGACAAAATTTAAAGTTTAGATTTTATTAGTGAAATTATGTTAATAAATACATAAAAAATATATAAAAATACCGCTCAACGCGCCTGGAGAAGTTTTCACTTCAACAAATGCTGAGTATAACATTGTGTTAATATCGCCATAGTGTTTGTTACACTTCCAGTTTCCGCCATAGTTCCGGGATTAGCCGATGTAACATAACAGACTGTTCTTTAATTTTTCAAAACAGTTTCACTTTGATGAAAAGACGCGAGAAAGATTTTTTCTAGTAAGGGCAACACATTGCGCTAGATGATACAAGTTCGTATTATAGTAAATCGTGTCTTATGAAAAAAAAAAATTGTCAAATTTCGGCATAAGCATTATTTGATCAAAAAATGAGCTGAATTGAATTATATCTGCTAGCAGCACGTGTGATCTCAAAGAAAAAGAAAGATTCTTTTTCCTAATTTTTATGTCACGCGGTTTACAACCTGAGCTATCATGTGAGCTACGTTGTAGGAACAAGATACGTTCTTTGTAAAATAAAAAATGAGAATTAATTTAAAGTTCCAATTATATTGTATTACAACCTTGTAAGCGTGCGTTTTATTTTACTTATTTCAAGATTCAAGCAAGTAACCTTATATAAGTATGCTATTATATACGTAGTCCGGTGAAGCTTCTAGTCTGGTGAAGCTGTTAAGACCTTGCTACGTTAATATATTATATCTGTGGTACTCATAACACAGTATCCCTGTTTGGAGATTTGTCTTGTAGCTCATTCATCGAGAATGGTTATAGGCTATATATCATCACGCTAAGGCCAATAGGAGCGGAACACAGATAAAAAATGTTTCAAAATCGAGATTATTTTTTTTAAAGCTTCTGCTGTGTGTCAGCGTTAGCCCAGAGTAGTAACTATTACTACGATAACGTTTCTTACGAACGCTGCCTTAATTATGAGATATATATGATTAAGTTCTAGAGAAAAGTTGTAGCTTGATAATGCCTATTACTGCCCAACGAAGTGGGCACGGGTCGGCTAGTAATATTATAAATGCGAATGTGAGTTTGTTTGTTTGTTACGCTTTCAAACCTAACATCCTAAGACCCAAGCTATAATGATCGAGGCGAAGTAAGAACCCATTGTTTTTTACATGTTCCGGCCCACTTTTTAGTAGTTTTTTTAATGAAAAACTAAGCCATTATTTTTTATCTCTTGTTCATTTAAATGCAAATTGGGCCGTTAGATGATCCTAAGTTTTAACTGAACATTTTTAGGCATATTTTGGTTGAATAATAGCATTAATCACAATATTAGGCGAGATTACAGTTGCCGTGAAACTTTAAAAGCAAAATCCATAAAATATGAATGTACATCATATTATACACTGGGTCTCTAGCTGACTATTTTTTTTACAAACATAGGCCTGAATGCTACTTGGTGGTTTGTGCAATAAATTATATATTAGGTCTTACGAGACTGAACTAGTAAACTGATCACCATGTAATTTTGAATACACGTCGCAATCGAAAGAGGAATTAGGAGACGTTTCATATGTAAGAGTTGTTTTTTCCCCCGAGGAATACAATAACTCTACATTACCGCGAGCAAAGCAGCGGGAAAAGCTTGTATAATAATAGAAATATGGATTCTAATATAGAATACTTCTCGCACAATGGATGTCGCACCGATCGATAGTGAAACAATAAACGGACATAGACAGATTCTGAGAACAAAAGTTTGCGTGTATTTCTTCTAGTTTCTAAAACGCAATATCTTGAAACTGTAAAAGCAAAAAGACAGCTTATGCTTTTATATTAACATTTAAATTAATATTATATTCATATTTAAATGACATAATTATGAGAAAAGTGAAATTACAAAATGAACATATTTATTCTAACAAGGGGTCGTCCAGTGATCGAAACTGGGTTACAATAAAAAGTACAAACTTTTTCTTCACTTCTTTATATAAAGATATTATTATTTATATTGTTAAAATAGTCTAGATCGTGAAGTATGAGTAATAGAGAAAGAAATTCAATGTTTTTCTTGGTACTTGTAACAGTAAAGTTTTCCGTAATTGTACTGATTAAAAAAAAAATTGTTGTGAAATAAAACAAAGAAGATGTCATTAACGGTTTCGTTTCTGCTTATTTATATATAGATTTGAATGATCTCAAAGTTATGTATAAATCAATTACGATTCTTAGTCATGCCGCTATAAGAGAAATAAAGCAAGCACACTTAATACGAAAGCATAATTGAAATCGAAGGTAATCACGTGTAACTCAAATCTAGTGAAACAACTGGTTACATTAAATAGAATGAGTTCTTTGTAAACTGAAAACCATTTAAATGGAAATAAGATTAGGTGTGCAAGTTTAAAGTTGTAACAATTTTGTAGGTACCAAAATGTTATTTACTTGTGAAACAAGTATAAAAAACTATTAGCTATCATGTGAGCTACGTTGTAGGAACAAAATACGTTCTTTGTAAAATAAAAAATGAGAATTAATTTAAAGTTCCAATTATATTGTATTACAACCTTGTAAGCGTGCGTTTTATTTTACTTATTTCAAGATTCAAGCAAGTAACCTTATATAAGTATGCTATTATATACGTAGTCCGGTGAAGCTTCTAGTCTGGTGAAGCTGTTAAGACCTTGCTACGTTAATATATTATATCTGTGGTACTCATAACACAGTATCCCTGTTTGGAGATTTGTCTTGTTATTTTATTTTAGACTAGCTGTGCCCGCGACTTCGTCTACGTGGAACCTGATGTACAAAACAATGACGATAATAAAGTCACCTGATCGTATTTAGTCCATTTGCTTATCAACTTTTCTCTCATATTTAACTCGTGGCGCCATTAAAATTACAATAACTTTTGATAGAGTGGACCGATTTTAATGAAACCAAGACTAAGTTACTCCCGAGGATATGCTTTATATTGTACTTAGTATTACTTATTAGCACTTTAGCAGTGATGCGTGTCCATACAGACAGATATATAGGCAGACATTTCTAAAAATACTTGAAACGTATTTTATCACTTATTCCTAGAGGTATTAGGTAATTCCATGGTGGTAGAGCCACGCTGAAACTATTACTGGTTTCAGCACGAATGGGTCGGCTCGTCCGGGGTACTACCACCCTCTCATAGAAAACCGACGTAAAGTAATAGTGCTTGCATTGTTGTGTTTCGTTCGGACAGTGAGAGCGCCGGAGGCCCACCTCCCCTCCTCTCTCCTTTCCCTCTACCTCCCCTAACCCTTCCCCCCAAAAGGTGGCAACGCACTTGCGACTCCTCTGGTGTTGTTAGTGTCCATGGATGGTGGTGATCACTTAACATCAGGTGACCCACTTGTTCGTTTGTCACCTATGACATAAAAAAAAAAGAAAAAAAAGACACCTGCAACAATTTTTTTCACGAAAATCGAAAAAGTACAAACACCTTATATTTACATTCTTATTATATATATGTATAGAAGATTATTCTACGTTACATTGAATATTTGGCAATTAGATTTAAAACGTGTATTTGTAACACTTGACACTGGCGAAATTGCCTACAGAGGCAGAGCCCATACCGAAGAAAAAAAAGTAACCTCAAATGCTTAGAGATACATTTTATTAGATTAATTTTATTACAAGTAAAGCCACTTGGGGAATGTAATTACCAATATTTGTGTAAAATGTTGGCAAAGTATGATCATTGTATTCGTAAAATTCGCTCCGTAAATCTAAGTAACAATTTCGCGTGCTCTTATACCCAAGTACCGTTAACTTCAATAAGTTGGAACGGGTAGATCGAATCATATTTTTTGTGGGTTGGTCGACGACCCGTCCAACTCTTGCTCCATCGTATTGTGAAGTATTTTATGTTCGATTCTAGTACTTTCCTGTGGCTTTGTTTGAGTTTTAGGTAACTAATACCATCATTCCATTTATATTTTCCAAACATATAACATGGTGGGGCCCTTCAAGCGTAACGTGAAGAGGCATTTACGCAGGCAGGTGTGACAGCGACGACCGACGAAGGATGGCATATCTCTCGGTGGTCGCCGTTGTTTTTGGATTGCACTGTGCTTACCATCAGGCATAGTGCAGTCACATAGCTGTGATATGATAAAACAAAACATAGGGCAGATGCTTATGACAGTTTTCAGTTTCTGTTATAACAATGGGGTCATCGTATAAAAAATTGGCTGGAAAATTAAGTTCTGCTGCGTTCGCCATTCGAAAAATTCGCCAGCTAACAAATATTGCCACTGCTAGGTTGCTCTACTTCGCTTACTTTCATAGCTTAATGTCTTATGGCATTCTGTTGTGGGGGGCTGCAGCTGAAGTAGACACCATATTCCTACTACAAAAACGGGTAGTTCGAGTAATCTATGATATGGGACCTCGTGAATCATTAAAGACTAAGTTTCAGGAATTCGGTATTTTAACTCTGCCCTCTCAATATATTCTTGAGAATTTGATGTACGTCCGGAAAAACTTAGATAATCTGGATTTAGTAAAAGACCGACATAATGTAAATACCAGAAACCATAACAAACTGGTCACTCCATGTTTCAGGCTTACTAAGACCAGTAACAGTTTTTTAGGTAATAGTGTTAGATTTTATAACAAAGTCCCAAAACACATTACCGATTTGCCGGATAGTAGGTTCAAATGCTATGTCAAGCGGGTCTTAATACATAAAGGTTATTAACAGGGTGGATCAGTATGTAAATGATAGCGACGTCTGGAAGTGACGCCTCTCTCTGTGCAACCACTAAAAATATAACCAATAAAAAACGAATGTAGCTTTATGTGTTTGTGTATAATGTTGTAATAATAATAAAAAAATAGGTATACGTTATGTATTATGAAAGGATAAACCCGATCGAGTTTCTTGCCGGTTCTTCTCGATGACTGGGTTGTTTTCCGAACCGGTGGTAGCTTTGACGTTCATAAATGCCTTCTCAGGGCCTAAATTGAATAAAGAGTATTTTGATTTTTTTGATTTTGATTAGAATTACCTTATTCATCTCTGCGTTCTAACTTTGTGTTATAGTGTGTTTTTACAGAGATTGAAACTATAAATGCTCCTGCAAAAATTGTGCTACATGTCTTCTAATTGTAGAAAATTTAATGGTGGTAGAGCCACGCTGAAGCTATTACTGGTTTCAGCATGAATGGTTCGGCTCGTCCGGGGTAGTACCACCCTCTCATAAAAAACCGACGTGAAGTAACAATGCTTGCATTGTTGCGTTTCGTTCGGTTAGAGAGAGCGCCGGATACCCACTTCCCCTCCCCTCTCCTCTCCTTCTCCCTCCCGTAACCCTTCCCCCCAAAGGGTGGCAACGCACTTGCGACTCCTCCGATGTTGTTAGTGTCCATGGACGGTGGTGATCACTTAATTTCAGGTGACCCATCTGTTCGATTGCCACCTATAACATAAAAAAAAAATCTAAATTTTCTTTTAGTTTTGTTTCTGCTTTTTGTCTTACTCTTAATTTTTTTTTTAATTCATTAGCCTAATGTCACATCTAATTTGGTCTTGTTTTCACTTTAGGTCTGGCTTCTAAAATGAATAGCGTTTCATGATCTTGGAACACAATTACGAAGTAGGCGACCTTCCAAAAGTTTATTTTTATTACACACATACACCATATAAATCTGTACAGCGCATTGTCGCATTTAGATGCTAATAGAGTGATCTACTTCTGTTAATGATATTTGTGCTCGTTGACCTGCGTGGGAATACAGTACAAAGCTCGTTAACAAGGCTGCATTTACACTCCATGTTTCGTGTAACTGAACGAGATGTAATTTACTGTTTTTCGTTTTGTCTGATTCATTATTTACGGTAAAATAACTCTTCGTCCTACTTATGTGTTTGTTTTCACGTGTTCTGTTATACGTAATGTGTTTCCTTTAAAATTGGCTATTTTATTACCAGTTTCACGTTGTCGATTTTAATTAATCCCGATTGAGAAATGTGGAATATATATCTGTGTAAATTGCTACTATAAAGATCATTAAAGTATTACATAAACACCAAAGAGAAGCGGGGGCTCTTTTATTTCCTTATTTTTGATGACATATGAGGGGGGGGGGGGGGTTTGCATGTGTAGGTCAGATATATGAGGTGCACGAGCTTATTCACTGGGATATCATTGCTGTGTAGCGAATCGCTATATGTTAATTCCTCTATATCTTTACTATAATCAAATCAAAAATACTTTATTCAACTTAGGCCCTAAGAAGGAACTTATGAACATCAAACCTACCACCGGTTCGGAAAACAACAAGTCATCTTAGTCCGATGAAGCTGTTAAGACCTTGCCAGGTCAATGGCGTAGTCAGTTCGAAAAAAAAAACAAGTCATCAAAAATAACCGGCAAGGAACTCGATCTGGTTTATCTTTTTAACCGACTTCAAAAAAAGGAGGAGGTTATCAATTCGACTGTATTTTTTTTTAACAAGTATACACGCCACAATCGTTTTTCGTGGATGCATAGAGAGGAGTCAATTCCAGACATCACCATCGTTCACAAATTGATCCACTTGATAATAATAGTACTTTTGACACCAAAACCCGTTTGACATGTCGCTTACAATCACAATCCAGCAGATCGGTAATATGTTTTGGTACTTAACCTAACACCTTAAAACCTAACACTATTCCCTAAAAAATTGTTACCGGTTTTACCGAGTCTGAAACCTAGGACGACTAGGCTTGTCACAGTTTCTAGTATTTAGATCACGCCAGTCTTTTACGAAAATCACCTTTTCAAAGTTTTAGCGGATATACATTAAATTATCAAAAATGTATTGGGGAGGGCAGAGCTATGACACTGACTTCTTGAAACTTAGTCTTTAATTATTCCTTCTAATGATTTATAAATTCCTAATTTCTAGACTTGTTAACTGCTGCCCATGAATCAATAAGGAAAGCAGAATAGATTAAAAATACTTATATTAATTGTTTACGTAATAATGTGATTGAGTAGGTTTGTAAAACATCTTTATCTGCAAAATGAAATGGTCAAGTGTAAGTATTAATTAACTTCTCTCACCATCTTGTATTAATTATTCGGCTAACCACAATAGTGGGAGTGCCTTATTAAATATATGGTTGTTTATTTCGAATTATTTAATATTCGATTTATAATGTAACACTTGAAGTCATTTTTAAATTTACGAGCAACAGTGTGGGTCGATTGAATCCGATTTTGGTGAATTATGTGTTAGTGCCGTGTGTTTTTCTGTTGATCATATTCCGAAAATACACAACGGTTAGTTTTCAATTGGTTTCATTTCATAACCTTTGCATCTTTCTGTTTGCGTATTAGTGAATCATCTATTATTATTATTTTACCGCATTATATCATCGTATACTGAACAGTAGAATAGTAATAACGTTATACAAGCTAACGCGGCCACGCGTTGCTGTAACGTAAAAAGACAAACAAAATTAAAACGTGGTGCCATCTATGAGATATCTTTAAAAGTTGGTCCTACAGTTTCCTTGTCAATAAACTAATTTTAAGCGCCATCTATTCGAGACTGATGAAACTTACAATTAATAACAATAATCAACATTGACAATCATTTAATTTGTAATTTAAATATATAAATTATCGTGTCTCTCAAGTTGGATCAAAATATACATAAAAGCTAACTTTCATGTAGATCGGTTGAGTAGTTTCGGAGTTCATCGTGGACAAACATCATGAAACTGGGTTTTTATATATTTAGATAGGTAAAGTGACAGCTTATCGCGGCTTCGCACGTGTTTTCTGTGCAGTAATTACTTCCGATTCTTTATTTTGATTTCGATACAAATGTTCATCCCCTTCTTCATCACCTAACGGGTTGTATATCCAAAATTTCTTCTTTAGTGCTCAACTACAGTGTAAATGGAACCACCATGCAAATTTTCATGTCTTTAGCCTCTGTCATTCTTGTATATATATATACATAACTAGCTTCACTATTCCACGTGGAATAGTTACTTTGGGCATTAACCATAATTCGCGACTTCGTTTACGTAGAAGGTGTAAACATTTTTAAATAATACGTACGTTAACCCGGCTTTTGAAACGTTCTTCATCGATGCTCTTATTGGTCTTAGCGTAATGATATAGCCTATAATAGCCTTACTCGGTAAATGGGCTATCTAACACTGACATAATTTTTCAAATCGGACCAGTAGATCTCGAGATTAGAGCGTTCAAGCAAACAAAGTCTTTTAATATTGGTATAGATTTAGGTTTATATATCTGTCTAAGCTATTAAATTTATATATTATAGTTATTTATCTTAAGTCTCTTTATTTTTCAGTTTAAACGTTCAAATTGAAACCTTAATAATTAAAGATAAGGTCGAATTAAAGTATACAAATTTGGTTGTGTCCATTTTTCACAATGCCCCGGGTTCCGGTCACGTTGCTCTTTGTGGACCGTAATTTGTTGATGTCACAATGGTTTTCACTAACCATAGCTTACTCAAAGGTAATTTACTGTACGTGACACATCCGAAACCTTGTGTAATACTGTTTTTGTTTAAAACAATGAGAATACTAATAGCTTGAACAGTTGTAGCACTCGTTGAATGCAATAATACGGATAGTCGTTCATCTGTTGTTTACTGCTATTTCATTGTTACAATTTTCCTTATCTTCAAACGATTATTTTTATTGTGAAGTTTTTTAATTTAATATAGTCATTTTTATGCGTTTTATGTCATTAGTGTATTCTTAGATTATATAACATGCGCTTTTGTTATACGAACGTTTTATTTGAACTGTATTTACCAGATGCTATGAAGTGTATGGATATTACATGTATGTGAGATTACATTGACGGTCGTCAAGTCTTTACCGCTTTTGATTTATGAGTCGTATCTTATTTAAAACTCGTAGATACTTTATTATCGAGATCAATGATTCGTCAAATTATTTGTCTTTTCGTTATATTAAAGGATTCACTGATTACCATCAATTATATGGAATTGATTTTATTTTTATATACCTGGATAAATATCCTGTAACTAATACTTCTTTATGATTTCTACTCTTTTTTTTTGGAACTGTCTACGCTATTGACCTAGCAAGGTCTTAACAGCTTCACCGGACTACTAAGGCGAGCGCTTAAGATTCTCAGACGATTTTATTTTGACAATTAGCTCAAGGGTGGGTGCGCGGCACACCTTGGCTTGGGCTGTTGCCTGATTCATGCAATTCGCGACCTATCTGAGCTAAGCTAAGCTAACTATTCATACATATATGAGTTGTTGAAAAATATATGTGTACCAAGTATACATACCTCAACAACTCATATATATTTCGTATCGGATTGATAAGAGGACGACTAGACGCCGTGAGGGTTACCACCCTTACGTGATTGATATTCTCGTAATTCGTACGAAGCGATTTGCTTCCACATTCATTATACGTACGGCTAAGGAGTGGAATTCACTCCCGGCATCTGTCTTCCCGTCATCTTATAACTTGGGAGTCTTCAAGAGTAGAGTGAACAGACACCTAGTGGGTAAGCGCGATACATCGTCGGCCTCATCGTCACTTACCATCAGGTGAGATTGTGGCCAAGCGCGTACCTATTCAACATAAAAAAAAATTGTACTTGTTTTGTACTTAGTGCTTAATAATACAATTATAAGGCTAAAGAGTTTGTTTGCCTGAACACGCCAATCTCAGTAACTACTGGCCCGATTTGAAAAATTATTTCAGTGCTAGATAGCACGCTAAGATCAATAGGATAGGAGCACCAATGAAGAATGTTTCAAAATGTTTTTTTTTCCTTTTGAGAGCTTCCGCTACGTGTTAGCGCTAGCCCAAAGTAACTATTCTATGCGGACTAAGTCGCGGGCAGATGCTAGTTTCTCATAATACGCATACAGCACTGCTTCTTAAATTGGTAGATGAAATAGTATTATAACAGTACTATATAATAACAGAACTAGTTGATTCCAGGCCGCATGTTTCAAAATGTATTTTTTTTCTTTTGAGAGCTTCCGCTACGTGTTTGCGTTAGCCCAAAGTAAATATTCTATGCGGGCGATGTCGCGGGAAGAAGCTAGTTTCTCATAATACGCATACAGCACCGCTTCTTAAGTTATTTTTGGTAGATGAAATAGTATTATAACAGTACTATATAATAACAGTACTAGTCGATTTTCGTTACTCATTACATTTTTTTTTATGGCAAGGTGGCAAACGAACAAACGAACCTGGCACTCTCACTGACCGAACAAAACGCAACAATGCAAGCACTGTTACTTCACGTCGGTTTTCTTGCCAGAAAATGCCAGAGGCAAAATGGCAAAGGATCAATCGAATCCAAAAAATAGCCTAGAATCATTTACGGTGAACTCTGCATCGAATCGTCATAGTACTATGCTGATACGTTTAAACATTTTGACATGATTGGGCCTTAAAAGAACTGTATTTTCATTATGTGTATATAGATAGATCACTTGCATGTTTTATATTAAATTTAACGTTTCTCTAAATGCATTGTTTTGTAATATGAAAAAGGTGATTGTTGGCGTAATGTAATATTCCATTGTATGTCACGGCTTCTATATAAATATATATCTCGATTCATAAACATTTATAAAAAGAGATATGTCTTTACTAAGAATTTATCTATTGTTATGTATATTTTATCATTGACACGGCTTAGAAAAAGTTTGATTTGTATTAGAATAAAGTGAGACGGATCACACGAATAAGTAATTTCGTGGAACACTAGCCTTTGTACTTTGATTAGTAATACAGTTAGCTTGAAATTTGCTGTAAGAAATAATTTTAAATAAAGAGAATATGATGCAACTATCAATAGCAAGAGTTTTTCGATACCATAGTGTGTCGTACTTACATACTTCTAAATTAGAAAGAGAAATACTAACATAATAAATACTTCTTATAGCAGTTCTTCGTGAATAATATAATAAAGAAAGGAAAACAAATATAGCGATATAAAAGCTATTACATATATAAATAGGACTATAATTAACATAACTGACGTCAGTCGTGTCATCGCAATATATGGCGCTACCAGACATGAGAACAACGATCATGTGTTAATGTCTCCTACATTATACATACAAATATGGACGGAACTGAATGAGTGCTTCGGCGACACCTCCGAATATTGTTCACGGTCGTATTAATTGTCAAATTCGTGTGGTTTTTCACATCTTTTGATCCAAAATCATCTTTTGATATCAGTAAATTTGGAGAATGATAACCGAGAACGATTCAAAGTCATAAGTTTTACGATTATATACAAATGCATTCATACCAACGCTTTATAAATGTATACAAGCAGTTCGGATTGTATAAGGAAGGTTTTATTTCTATTGAAAGGTCAGGGCCGTCTGTAAAAGTCTGTATTTTTTTAATATAGTGCTCGAGTTTTATTACGGCTGATTTACTTTGTTTATTTTACTTCAAAATTTGTTTACAGATTTAAGTTTCTGTAATATTCTTAGTGGTAATTTGGCTTTCAATTTTGTTATTAGAAAGTGACAAAGCTAAACTGAATTTAAATGAGATTGTACAAGAGATGCAGTTCACTAAGTATCGTTTGAAAATGTAGTGCAGTTTAATAGTAGCGGTTTCGAAAGGTTGGAGAAATCTCTCCGGTTTGTTACTTACCTAGATCTTGTGAAGCATGCGTTTCTAAACTTGATTGCACTACGTTTTAAGTGAAATATGACCTAATGCAAGACTTTCTACCTCGCGGACAGCGGTCATTTGTTTTGTGGCTAAGGTGTGTGTTTAACTAAAAAAAATCTGGCTTATAATTCTCAAAAAGTTTAAAAGCTAAAATATCTTTATAGAAAATGGGTTTCGTTAATTAATAACAATTTGCTTATTCATAATCATACTCTACTTATTTCTCTATTTGTCTTATTTTGTATGCTTTATTAAACAAAATATAACTGATAAAGCGATATCAAGTTTCGCAGATGAATTTCGAGTTTGTATGGGTATTCAAGCATATGATAATGTTTGTAATAATTAATAAACGAATTATTTTATTAACTTCTTATCGTTGTCAATGATTTTTTGATCCAATAGTCTAAAGGAAACTGGTATAGCACGGTGAAAGTGTCGCGCCAGGGAGAGATCGTCGACAATGCCAATGTACGAAGTACTCGAACGTCTCGTTGCCGTTATGTAAAATGTTATGCGAAAGTTTCTTTCATCGGTTGATTGGCGTCACAATGCTTTGATCACATCGCTGTTACGTCATGCACCTTCCTTGCAATATATTGTCGTTTTTAGTTATTCAATCGAAAGCAGTGTATAAAACCTCTTGTTATATTATAGAAGAAATGTTTTATGCCTATGATATTGCTCGCATCCACTGATTTATGTTCTCCTCAATACATGGGACATATTTTTCAAGTAATGTTGAAGACCTGCGATATTTGTTGAATACTGGATGGTAGCTAAGCCCTTTAAAACTTTACCTAACCCTCCGTATGTAAAGATAGTGAGTTGTATTCCACGGTTAAAATACTGCGAAGAAGAGAATTATGACAAACTAGCGGACTCGGCGGACGTTGTAATAAAAAAAAACCTAGTCAATATATACCTAAATCTTCCGCATGAATCACTCTATCTACTGGTTCAAACCGCATGAAAATCCTTTAAGTAGTTTTTGAGTTTATCGCGAACAGACAGACGGACGTGGCAGAGGACTTTTTATTATAATATGTAGGTATAAAGAATGTCCTTGTAAATTTAATTAAAGAGAACATATCGTTATAGAAGATTTAAAACAGCACTCATGAAGAAGACTATAATTAACAATAAAGCACTACAAGGATATTATAAGGTTAAAAAAAGGTGTTTGGAGAGTCGTTAAACTGATCTTTAGTACTTTAATTTACGACCCTAATTATTATAAATACTACAGAGAAAATGGTTACCAGGTGTCAACATGCCTATAAAAAGAATTTGAATTAATTATAGGCATTATATTGAGTTATGGGAGCGATTAAAGTTGAGATATATTTTATCCATTACAGTAATAGGTCTATTAAAATGAATAATGAGGGCTAGGCTTTATTTGATGATTCGAAATGATGAACGTGAGGTTTTTTTTGTTAAACCAAATTTTGAGAATATGTTTCGTTGACCAAGTGAATTGGCAGTGAATAAATAAATATTGGATAAAACAAAATTATGTTTATAATATTTTTCTCAATTCGCAATTTCACTGGTTCAAAGGATATCGGTGGTGAAATTGCTTTTGAACTTTCGCTGGTGAAATTGAATCTGTTATATCCGAATTTTCACTTCAGGCAAATAATATCTTGAAGTTTGATTAAAATTAATTGAGAAAATTGCCGCTTGGAGGGCCTCGCCGTATTCGAATTTTGTTAGCAAGAACATTCGAATTTCCAATATTATTGAAATCTGATATCAACTCTTAAAAATGTTTAAACTGAATACAATACACATCAAAGAAAAACAAGAAGTTCTGTATACAAATAATTGGTATTATAACAATAAAAAATCTGTTTATGTAAGTTTATACAAATTAAACGGATGGCATTACCCTTTTCGATATATATAAAAAAAACGACATAAAAAAAAACGATTTTTGACGATTTTGGAGATTTAAATAAATTTGGAGTGACCCTTAATTTTTTTTTTATCTGCCGTTTGGACCTGTCTCTTAAAACATAATAAATATACATATTTTGATACGAGACTCGAAAAAAAAAATCGTTTGTTTTGGGCTCTCTAATATATATAGTACTTCAGTATCCGAAGTTAATAAAACAGAGAACTTAGTTAAAAACTCTTGTGTGCTAGTTTAGTTTCGGAGTTTAGCAATTATACATTAGGTCCTCGTAAGAACTAATGTATTATTTATTGAACAAACTAACATGTAGCATTCAGACTCGAGTTTCAACTAAATCATCTCCTAGAAGCCCTGTATACAATATGGTGTACATTCAAGATTTATAGATTTTGCTTTTAAAGTGCTGAAGGTGGTAGAGCCACGTTCTAGCTATTACTAGTTTCAGCATGAATGGGTCTGCTCGCACGGGGTCGTACCACCCTCTCACAGAACACTGACGTGAAGTAACAGTGCTTGCATGGTTGCGTTTCGTTCGGCCCACCTCTTTTCCCCCTTTCCCTTCCCCTTTCCCTACCCCTACCCCACACACAGGGTGGCAACGCACTTGTGACTCCCCTGGTGTTGTTAGTGTCTATGGACGGTGGTGATCACTTAACATCAGGTGACCCACCTGTTCGTTTGCCTGATTATGAAATAAAAAAAAAGAAGTTTTATGCCAACTGTAATCTCACCTAATGTTATGATTATTGTCATATCATTCAATAGAAGAATGTCTAAAAATTCTCTTTCATTTAAAACTTAGAATCATATAAACGCCCAACGTGCATTTAAATGAACAAGAGATAAAAAGTATTGGTTGAATTTTTTATTAAAAAATGACTAAAACGCGTGGGCTCGTACATGTAAAACATTATACAATATAAACTTTTAACTCATCTCGATCGCTATAGCTTGGGCCTCAGGAGACTGTACGTAAGCAGTCATTCGTTAAGGGATGTTTATATTACGTTTATTAGTTAGGACCGGTTATGTTATTATAATAAAATATACCTTTAATAATTTTGTGGAAACAGATGGCTCACATAATTTTAAACAGAAGTTAGTAGCTTGAGTAACCGGGAAATATTGAAAAGAGATAACGTGAATAATTAAATGAATGATGGATACAAAAATACCATGCGTAATGGGGAAATACTTGTTATAATCTTTCTGTTCCCTAAATGGCATCTACGTATCTGTTGTGTTTATCAAAACTGGGAAAGGGTTTCATACTCTTTATACTATTAAGATTGAATAAGATTGGATAGTGTTTTATTAAACGAATCGAAATAATTTTATTGGGCTTACAACATGTTATTAGTTCTGTGTCCCCCCACTCTACTTAGGAAAAAATATTTGTCTTGTTAATCTTTCTTAAAGTTTTTACTAATAACAATTGCTGTCACTTTTAATATAGATCGTATTGTTCAGTTCAGTGAATGTGTGGGTAATTGTTTATACGTGTATGAGTCTATGACCGCAGACACTTTTCTATTCTATAAGTATTATTATATCTGTTTGAAGGAAACTTTATCTGTATTCGTGTAAAATATCGCGATGTAACCATACCATGGTGGTTGTGTTTTTCTAAGTCCGCCTAGCTAATTACCACCCTCGAGTTGAAAATCTGTCGCCAAGCACTTGTTGGTGTGTTCCGGAAGCTGCACTTGAGTGTAAAGTTTTTTTTTCTCGAAATGACTATGCTATTGACCTAGCAAGGTCTTAACAGCTTCACCGGACTACTAAGGCGAGCGCTTAAGGCACTCAGCCGATTTTATTTTGACAACTAGCTCAAGGGTGCACGGCACACCTCGGCTTGAGCTGTTGCCTGATACATGCCATTCGCGACCTATGTGACCTAACCTAAGCTAACTATTCATACATATATGAGTTGTTGAAACATATATGTGTACCAAGCATACATACCTCAACAAACCTTATATATATTTTGTATCGGATAATATTCTAAACTATTTCAGTTTGATAAGGGAAAAATAAAACCCTTCCACTTGCATGTGTAAGCGTGTATGCGTGCACGCGTGTGGAGGTGATATGTGTAATGTTGTTGCAGTAAGGTAAGATTTACACCCATATTCTAAAACGTTTCCTCGAGCGTTCCTCCACTCCACTCAACCTCAGTCAAGGAAATCGGCATTCTTAGTTGCAAAAAATCTCCTCCACTTGACGTTCCTCGAAGTTTTTCCTCATTCAAGGTGAGGAATCAACTGTCAAACTCAAGGTACGTCGGGACCTACCTTAAGGAATACTTGTGGAAGATTTACGCCATTGTTTACTGTATTCATACGTCCACGATTGGAAATAAAAGTTGATTATTATATTATAATAGTTTTTACGGGTAGATTTCTAATTATATTTGAATTATGTTAATTCAAATTAATGTTTATATCTCAGTACTTCATTTTTGAGGGAATGAAATATTAAAGTTTAGAGTAATAAAAATGGAAAACTTTCTGCACACTTTAAACGTAAAAAACATTATATTTATTTTCGTTCACAACAATGTAGCTTATTTCACAAACACTAAACACAAGCACTAAAATTCTGGACCTGGCTATATATGTATTAGATGTATTAAACTACTCGTGCTACAACTAAGATGGCAATCAAGAAATATACAATTAAAAATATAACATTTTAATATGGCTCATATTCTATTAGATTGCATTTGATCATATACTTGTACATATTGCACTACTATCTAATCCTTATGTAAAGAAAACAAGCTTTATGTTATGGTATACTCTATAATTAAGTATCTATATGATATCATTGTCTGATGGAAATTCAAATCA
>MU160287.1:0-15527 GCA_015888305.1 Antheraea pernyi | reverse complement strand
TTCCCTACCCCTACCCCACACACAGGGTGGCAACGCACTTGTGACTCCCCTGGTGTTGTTAGTGTCTATGGACGGTGGTGATCACTTAACATCAGGTGACCCACCTGTTCGTTTGCCTGATTATGAAATAAAAAAAAAGAAGTTTTATGCCAACTGTAATCTCACCTAATGTTATGATTATTGTCATATCATTCAATAGAAGAATGTCTAAAAATTCTCTTTCATTTAAAACTTAGAATCATATAAACGCCCAACGTGCATTTAAATGAACAAGAGATAAAAAGTATTGGTTGAATTTTTTATTAAAAAATGACTAAAACGCGTGGGCTCGTACATGTAAAACATTATACAATATAAACTTTTAACTCATCTCGATCGCTATAGCTTGGGCCTCAGGAGACTGTACGTAAGCAGTCATTCGTTAAGGGATGTTTATATTACGTTTATTAGTTAGGACCGGTTATGTTATTATAATAAAATATACCTTTAATAATTTTGTGGAAACAGATGGCTCACATAATTTTAAACAGAAGTTAGTAGCTTGAGTAACCGGGAAATATTGAAAAGAGATAACGTGAATAATTAAATGAATGATCATTAAAAATACCATGCGTAATAGGGAAATACTTGTTATAATCTTTCTGTTCCCTAATTGTGATCTACGTATCTGTTGTGTTTATCAAAACTGGGAAAGGGTTTCATACTCTTTATACTATTAAGATTGAATAAGATTGGATAGTGTTTTATTAAACGAATCGAAATAATTTTGTTGGGCTTACAACATGTTATTAGTTCTGTGTCCCCCCACTCTACTTAGGAAAAAATATTTGTCTTGTTAATCTTTCTTAAAGTTTTTACTAATAACAATTGCTGTCACTTTTAATATAGATCGTATTGTTCAGTTCAGTGAATGTGTGGGTAATTGTTTATACGTGTATGAGTCTATGACCGCAGACACTTTTCTATTCTATAAGTATTATTATATCTGTTTGAAGGAAACTTTATCTGTATTCGTGTAAAATATCGCGATGTAACCATACCATGGTGGTTGTGTTTTTCTAAGTCCGCCTAGCTAATTACCACCCTCGAGTTGAAAATCTGTCGCCAAGCACTTGTTGGTGTGTTCCGGAAGCTGCACTTGAGTGTAAAGTTTTTTTTTCTCGAAATGACTATGCTATTGACCTAGCAAGGTCTTAACAGCTTCACCGGACTAGTAAGCTTAAGGCACTCAGCCGATTTAATTTGACAACTAGCTCAAGGGTGCATGGCACACCTCGGCTTGAGCTGTTGCCTGATACATGCCATTCGCGACCTATGTGAGCTAACCTAAGCTAACTATTCATACATATATGAGTTGTTGAAACATATATGTGTACCAGGCATTTTGTAATAGAGATAAGTATTAACATATAAAACAAAAACAGACTTTCAATTTGTCACAACACCACAACAAACCTCAAACATAAATAAAAGGTCACAGGCGACGTAACGCAGATAAAAAAAGGAACAGATAATTGCAAAGTTTCGAGTAACCATAGACGAAAAGATTAAAAAATACACTGTAATCTATGATTTAATGACGTATACAATGACGTTTTACCTCGACTCAACCTCATTCGAGGATCCCCGAGATTACCTCAACACCATGTTCAGTCGCAACTAAGAATACCGATTTCGAGGATTCCTTGAGGTACACCTTGAGGTAACCTCGAATGAGCCGAGGTTGAGGAAGGTTTGAAGTAACGTCTTGGAATATGGGTGTTAGTGTCACTGTATCGCGCGAGCAGCGCACTCAGGGGCTCCACGTCGAGGGAACGGACCTAGGCTTGAGCCGCTGCCGAGGGGGGCCTAATCTGGTAAAGTGTAAGTAGTAAGTGTGTAAATAAAGTGTGTAAGTAAAATGAAATGTGTAGCAATTCAATTGTATTTTAATTACATTTTTGCTATCATCTTCGGTAAGTATAAAGAGTCGACGAGCTATGCTAAATTAGTATATAATGATTGCAGAATAAATATGTCATGGTTTATCTGCAGTTCTACTATTGGGTTTGACTGTATTTCTTCTCATAGTGTAAATGTGGATGCGGTCATTACCTGAGAGGATGGTCAAGGCTGGTTACTTCAACAATATATTAACTTAGATGGAATTATAAGTTATTTCGGAAGAACATAGACCACATTCTATTTTATTTTACCGGGGTGTTGCGGTAATAGGCACTCTTTTATGGTCAAACTTTTTCAGGAACATCAAAGAACTTGTTTGACTCTTATCTCTCACCTCTATTTGCTACTTATTTTATATCATAATCTATACTAATATTATAAAGCTTTAGGGTTTGTTTGTTTGGATGAACACGCTAATTTCGGAAACAACTGGTTCGATTTGAAAATGGCGAATGAAATTTATGGCGAAAAAGCCCGTCATAGTGATTCGCTTCTGCGGGTCGCGTTTCGGGATCACCCTGTACATATCCAGTTATTCGCAGGCCGGCATGACAGCGGCGACCATCGATGGATAGTGTGTCACTCGGTGGTCGCCATTGTTTTTGGATTGTACTGCGCTTACCATCAAGCATAGGGCAGTCATTTTGACGTGCTACTATAAAAAATAAATCAGTGTGTACTGCGCTTACCATCAGGCATAGTGCAGTAATTTTGACGTGCTACTATAAAAAAAAAATCAGTGTTAAGCAGCTAATTTATCGAGGAAGGCTATAGGCTATATATCATCACGCTAAAACTAATAGGACCGGAGCACCAATGAAGAATATTTAAAAATCGTTTATTTTTTCCTTTTGAGAGCTTCCGCTGTGTCTTAGCGTTAGCGCAATGTAACTATTCAACGCGGACGAAGTCGCGAGCAGAAGCTAGTGTTGGTACAAAACTGCGCTTCAGAAATAATCGAGTGTAAGCGAAACATCGCTGTAATTAAATGAAAAGATTAGCGTTTTAAATCCATTAACGCCTTTAGCTATGTATCGGGAGATATTGTAGCAGCAGTCGAACGCGTACGTTCACGTGGCGCGTAACGTTTTACGTAATTGTTATTTACGTTGCCGGTTACGGGCGATGACCGTGCGTAGGTAACTTGTTACGATTTCTCGGGTTTTATATGGATTTTTTTTACGTTTTCAGGTAAAAATGTTGAAGACTCAACTGAACATAAGAGGCTAAATGTTTCAGGGTAATCTTGTAGTTCAGAAGTTCCCAAAATTTTTTAGTTTACGCCGCACTTTCAGATTTAGTATTCTGTCTCGGCGCCCTAACCTATCTACTGGCTAGTCGATACAGTCGATAGAAATAGGTACATTTAAGACATCGACAACATAGAACTTGTATGTGCTGATAATTTAATTGTCTACTCTGTACTCGCCAATAATTAATTAGCTACCTGAGAGTGGTAAGGAGTGCCTTACGTAGCCCTTTCCACTTTGTACGGCGCACTAGGGCCTCGCGTCGCGGCGCAGTCTTTGGGAACCTCTGTTGTAGTTGTTATCATGCTATTACTACGAGATTGTGACTTGTATCTGGTAACAGCTGCTCTGCAGTATAATAACAATGAGGACCAGCAAATTACGAGTATTGATCAACAACCTCCAGTAATTTGCAAGAGAAAATGCTATTACTAACTGGGGTATTTAGTCATTTTCTTTTAAATATAAGTTCTGTTTGTTCTGTATGAGCGAAAACCTTTCTGGATGAATAATTTTCAGACAATTTAGGTAGGTGGTAGAGCCACGCTGAAGCTATTACTGGTTTCAGCATGAATGTGTCGCCTCGCCCGAGGTAATACCACCTTCTCACAGAAAACCGACGTGAAGTAACAGTGTTTGCATTGTTGCGTTTCGTTCGGTCAGTGAGAGCGCCGGAGGCCCACCACCCTACCCCCTCACCCCTTCCCTTCCCCCCAACACAAGCTGGCAACGCACTTGCAACTCCCGTGGTGTTGCAAGTGTCTATGGACGTTGGTGATCACTTAACATCAGGTGAGCCACATGTTCGTTTGCCTCACATTATATAAAAAAAGACAAAGATAAGATAATTAGTGGTTTATGGTTGAGAAAAGTCACGTTCAGAATTGAATAACTAACTTACTAAGTCCTAGAACCAGACTAATTTCAGCTCGTATTAGCATTTGCAGAAATCTCTTATCCTATCTATCTTATTTTTTCACTGTTAGAATTTAATCTGGATCGTGTGCCATGAGTTAACACACGTAAAGGAAATACTTGAACAACGTTTAGCGTATATATCTATCAGGCATCATCTAATATTTATATATAGAAGTGTGTTATTGATAAAAAATGACAATAAAATTACTAAGAATCATAATCTTATCAATTTTGTATGAAACGATAACTCTGTGTTCATATCTCGCATAATCTATTATTATGTTTTTAGGTAAAAATATTATCTTGTCGGATAAAGGTTCGTTTTTTTATATTAAATACATGTATAATGCTAACAATCATGCAAACTTTCTTTGCCTAGAAAGGATGCTTTAGGGACCGGATCTTTTGTAAGTAAATGTATTTCCACTCTCACGATTGCCTTTATATGCTCAAGGTAAATTAAGCTTATTTGAGATTAAGTTAAACCGTAAACTTGGGTTAATCAAGTGTTGTTTGTTTTAAGTTGATGATAGCATACTCGCATAGCTCGCGTTTTGTCGAATCATCGATAAATGTTATGTCTAAGCGGTTTTACGTGGCGTTTCATGCCAAATTCCATATTATCTAGAATACTCTAGAACATCCATACTTAACCTGCGGTCCGCCGCGTCTTTGTAGTTGGCCCACCGGATTATACTTTATTTTCAATTATTTTTAAATTTCATGCCCATCAGAAAAACTATGAGAACGCTGAGTAAATTAAATAGATCATAGATAACTCGACCGCAATGCGTTCCTTATGATGAAATAAGGGATATACGAAGTTTGTTTTATTGAACAACCATTTTTCACTACATTAATACGTTGTTAATTTGAAATTAGGTTTTTTTTAAATAATACCTTTAATATTTGTAGTTTGCGGCCCGCGACACCATGAGGGAAACGTGTTTGTGGTCCGTTTATAAAAAAGGTTGAATACCACTGCTCTAGAAGCCATCTTAGTATTTCGATTGAGTTACATCAAAGTAAAGGCATGTCTCAGTTGCGATACAGTTCTATAAAAAAAGTAATATTTTATCTTATCAGTTTTACAGAGGAATGGGTTTAGTTGCTTAATTCATTCATCGCTTTTTGCAATTATTTGTACGTTGTAAAACGTGATAATTGACATGCATTGCGCAGGCTATCTCTCCAACCTATTGTTAGGTTTCTCCTCATATTTTTTTACATCCTACATATATTGTTTCCTAATTTTTCGCCCGTCGGAACTCACTAGTAAAGGTTTTACGATAAATGTTCCATAGTCCTCGTTTATTCTTCGAATTAAATCACAAATACTAAACTAAACGCATGAACAAAAAATAAACCTTACTGGAAACTACATTCAGTGTAATTTTCCATGTATAGCTAAAGTAGGAAGGCTGAGAGACGCGATTTAACTTTGTAATTTATATGTTCTTTCGTACGTGTTCGAGCCACTTCTCGGATTCGCATCCTGAGTTTCTCTCAGCTTAGGATGGAGTCGTACAGGTATGTAATCGGTCTTTCTATATAATAATTGTATCTCTGAACACCAATTCATTTAATGTTTATTATTTTATTTCAGTTATAATGCATCACTACATATTATAAAATAAAGTCCTCTGCCAAGTCTGTCTGTCTGCGATGAACTCCAAAACTACTGAATGGACTTTTATGCGGTTTTCATCAGTAGATAGAGTGATTCATGAGCAAGGATTAGGTATATGATTTTTTAAGGTTTTTTTTATTATCAGGGCAGAATAACGTCCGCCGGGCCCGCTAGTTTTTAATAAATGTAGAAATCTTAGGAGCGATTAATTAAATCGAAACTTTGGGTATCGTTGTTGTTCCTGCCACTGAGATAGAAGAAGCTATTTCAACTTTTCTTTCGTACGTCGGTGAATTCCATGACCTGTAAGTATTTGAGATGCGTAAAATTAGATTACATTTCTCGAGTGTATCACGGTTTTCACGGTCAGTATTTTATTACTGCATTAATTAATAAATGCAAATTAGTAGATGAGAAGGTAATAATTATAGACAAGAATATATTAATATGAACATTTCCATGAATACAACTAATATTCATACGGTAGATTGTCCATGCATTAGTTCTTAAATAAAAATTATTTTAAACTAACATAAAATTGGCGTGTCTTGATTTTAAAAGATTTTTCTCTTTTTAACTTATAAAACTCGTTTAATAAGTCCGAAGCCTTGATTATTATTCGATAGGTACTGAGAATTTCAGTGGGACAACTTTTATGTATGTTTGGAAGTACTGCCGGTATCAGTGGGTCAGCCCCAATAACTACGACGTCGCTCCGTCCCTGGTAAACGGCAATAATATCGAGTACCGATCGCGACACTTTCTCCACGACACGCTTCGCAGCGCCGGCGCTCAATCGAGCGGCGGATGGCTGCCGTCCGCAACTTATCTTCCTTTACTTAAATTTACCGAAAAGTTATCGTTCCTCTTTTGACAACTGTTCGTATATACATACAAATAAGAACATGATAATGTATCTTATTATCATACAGTAATTATGATTTTTTTCTACTGACTATACGCTATTCTCTTGACGCACTTTCACAGTTTCATCGGACTAATGGGGCGAGCGTTGATAGCGCGCACCTGTTGGGCAACAAGCTCAAGGGCCAAAGTAGCCGAACCTATTGCTATTGCCTTCGAAGCAACAACTCTAATTTTACTAAGCCAATGATACGAATTATTAAATATACGAAATGGTTAAACACACATGTGTACCAGCGTGTGTGCATCACGAACTCAAACATGTATTTTGTCATCAACTTGGCTAAACTAAACTAACATACTTCATACAATTATTCTTAAGCACGCACGGTGGATTAGGCCAGAAGACGTTGGATACGTTGGAATATAGTCAAGGGCGAAAATACGTAGAGTCACCCAACCTGAAGAATGTTAAACTAATAAAATAGGAGTAATATAAAATCTGCATAAACAAAATGCTGACAACAAAATGATAAATAAATGCCAATTTTTAACCGACTTCAAAAAAAGGAGGAGGTTATCAATTCGTCTGTATTTTTTTTTTTTATGTTTGTTACCTCATAACTTTGGACTGGGTGAACCGATTTTGATTATTCTTTTTTTATTTGAAAGCTGGTACTTCCAGTGTGGTCCCATTTTAATTTGGTACAGTTCCGACAATGGCATCCAGTGCAAAACCGTATAAGTACGGTATATTATTTATCCTCCATTACATAGTTACATAGTATAAATCAAAGTCCTCTACCGTGTCTGTCTGTCTGTCTGTTCGGAATAAACTCAAAAACTACTGAACGGATTTTCACCAGTGGATAAAGTGATTCATGAGGAACGTTTTGGTATATAATTTGTCAAGGATTTTTTTTATAATAAGGGCGGGACAACGTCTGCCGAGCCCGCTAGTTTATATATAAACACCATTGATATTTTTTATATATTAATGACAAATACGTATTATATTATAATATAACATCGAGAAAATATAATGGTAAATAAATGCCAATTTTATATTCCCATAACAATATTTAAACTTTTTTATGTATTCTTTCTTGGACTAGATTACGTGCAAGTCCGAACTTATGGCTAACTTCAGAGTGGCCAATATGACGAGGGCTATACTTATTACTGTAATTATACTAAAAAGAGGTCAAGATAATATAGTCTTATCTACTTTTTAATTGATATTACAGTAACTAGGTCTTGAGCATTCTGGGATTTGATACTTTTGTGTACAACTTGCATTCACATTATTTTGTTAATATTGTTGGTCTTTGTTTTAACATAATTTATACATAACCCTTACAGAGTACATCCAAATTTTTCGGAATCTTCAATATCAATCAAAATCCCATAAGGCACTAAAAAGCGGAAAATAACTAGTTTATCAAAAATAAAACATATGATATGTGTGCTACCTAGAGATGTATTGGCAGTCGGTGCCAACCAAACCGAAAATCATATATATCATCTACAGGTACAAAGTTTAAGTCCACTCTCGCGTCTCTGTAATACAAAAATTTTGGTTGGTACCGACTTCCAGTACATCTCTAGGTAGCACACATATTCATATGTTTTATTTTTGATAAACTATTTATTTTCCGCTTTT
Source organism: Antheraea pernyi (assembly GCA_015888305.1). Lineage (NCBI taxonomy): Eukaryota > Metazoa > Arthropoda > Insecta > Lepidoptera > Saturniidae > Antheraea > Antheraea pernyi. The sequence goes on along the minus strand of MU160287.1, from coordinate 7,258 downwards.
TAGTGCCTTATGGGTTATTGATCGATATTGAAGTCGGTTAATACTTTTTTTTGAAAATTTACTTTATATATTCCCATAACAATATTTAAACTTTTCTTATGTATTCTTTCTTGGACTAAATTACGTGCAAGTCCGAACTTATGGCTAACTTCAGAGTGGCCAATATGACGAGGGCTATACTTATTACTGTAATTATACTAAAAAGAGGTCAAGATAATATAGTCTTATCTACTTTTTAATTGATATTACAGTAACTAGGTCTTGAGCATTCTGGGATTTGATACTTTTGTGTACAACTTGCATTCACATTATTTTGTTAATATTGTTGGTCTTTGTTTTAACATAATTTATACATAACCCTTACAGAGTACATCCAAATTTTTCGGAATCGTCTTGGTCCTGTTATCGTGTAATAATTATTATATGGTCATTTTTATTTCATTTCTATCCTTCTTTGTTTATGCATATTAAGTCACTCTTTATGTTTATATTTTGGAAGGATTTTATTATTCAATTTCCGTACCAAATATTAAATATCTCCCTCGTGATTTCATTATGGCGGAGCTCCGCAAATGGAATCTAATTTTTAATAATTGGATAGCAAAATTTGTGTTGCTTACAGAATATATTTTCTGGTATTTTACTTGATAAATTTGTATTTTATATGGAGTTAAATCTAGGAGGAGATTAAACTTTAAAACGGAAAGTAATCAATGAGCCAAATGATAATTATTTAGCATGCTGGTTCTATGTGCTATTTTTATGGAGTAGTCGCGGAACTAAACCTACCTATTAAAGCGCTTGTCATATGTGTGTGTTCACCGTATAAATGTAAACTTATAAAAGTTTTTGTGTAAGGTACGATTTATAATTAAGATTCAGACAGCAAAACATGGCACAATTTGTTCGGTTCGTTTCGAATTATCTCAGATCGATACGAAGTTGTTACGTTTTCTATGTCATGAATGTCTGATTGCTTCATTTAAAAAATCGTGTATTTCTCTGTACAAAATTTATAATTAAAATATGTAATAATGACTGACTGCCATATCAACGCACAGCCAAAATTAGGGCTGTTAAGATTTGCATGTGTGTTCCTTTTATGTTCTAGATGAGAACTAGAGATTTCAGAAAATTCCTCCCCTAAAGTGAGGGAAAGAAATTATATCTATATATCTATAATACCTTTAAACGAGCAATTCTTGTATATTTTTATATTGTTATATATTCAAGATCTCGGAAACGGCGGCAGCGATTTCCGTGAAACTTAGTATGTAGGTGGTGTCGGGGACGATAAATCGATCTAGCTAGATTTCGTACATAGAATACGTTTTTATCTGAGCTTTCAGGCAATGAAAAAATATAGCTAGAATATAAAGATAAATTTCGCTGTCGAACGGGATAAACAATATCCTATGTCCGTCTCCTAGCTCTAAGCTACCACCTCACCAATTTTCAGCCAAATCGGTACAGCCGTTCTTGAGTTATAAATAGTGTAACTAACACGACTTTCTTTTATATATATAGATTAGTATAGATATTTAAAATAATAATGTCTGGCTGCCATATCAACGCACAGCCGAAATTAGAGCTGTTAAGATTTGCATGTGCATTTTGTGATGCAAACCTAACAGTTTATTTTAATTTAAAAATGTTTTTTAAATAACCGAGTTAGGCTCGCTCGTCCAGGTACTTAATATAAATAAGATATAATATAAAGATACGAAAATAACTAGTTAATAGAAAACGCGTACGTAGCTGCGAAAAATTGCTAGTCTTTAATATTCAAACTATATATTGTTACCGGTGGATCGCATTACGTCACTGTATTATATTCTACTTTCTATATGCTATAAGTATGTTTTGTTTATGTCGAATGAAAATTTTTTTATGCACGTGACTGAATTGGAATTATTGTGTGGTGAATTTAGATGAGTATTTTGTGTATTGACAGATTGTTTTATTGTAATTAACTGAACCGCAAAATATATTTGAAGTTATTATACTTCTTTTGGCGCTTTAGGGAAAAATGTTGAGAGTGAATTTTTACGATGCGCGCGCACACCGTCGCGATAAACCGACACCCTGAAGTTAGCTATAGTCAACTGTTTCTATTGTTAGTGTGGTTTTTTCTACAAATGTAGAATAAGGCGAAAGATTTTTATCTTGTTACGCCAAAGAAGTATAACTTCTAACGCGTGTATGTACACACTAGTATTGCCGTACTTGTGTGTGTACTTATGTACATACACACACACGTTTTTTTTGTTGTCGCTTTTTTTTTTATGTCATAGGTTGCAAACGAACAGGTGGGTCACCTGATGTTAAGTGATCACCACCGTCCATGGACACTGACAACACCAGAGGAGTCGCAAGTGCGTTGCCACCCTTTGGGGGAAAGGGTTAGGGGAGGGAGTGGGAGAGGAGAGAGGAGAGGGAAGGGGAGGTGGGCCTCCGGCGCTCTCACTGACCGAACGAAACGCAACAGTGCTTGCACTGTTACTTCACGTCGGTTTTCTGTGGATCGGGTGGTACTACCCCGAGCGAGCCGACCCATTCATACTTAAACCAGTAATAGTTTCAGCGTGGCTCTACCACCATATACCATATATGTGTTTGTGTGTTATAATGTTGGAAGTTTAACGAACAACATTCTCTATTGTTTTTCTGACATGTATGTATGTACAATTTGAAGGCCACACATATATACATCCTACCGTTCATTTTTTTCATCTGTTATTATGTAAAAACGGTATGAAAAAAGTACCGAAGTCGCTTGCAGAATTTAAGAAACCATATTTCTCACGTTTATCGTGTTTAATCATATCATAGAAATTCAAGTCATGTGATTTTGTGGATGATTACTACATACGTGTTATCAAATATCGTGGGAACAATTGTTCTTATATATTTATCATGGTTGTCACTTAGTTTTCGGAATCAAATGAATATTAAATCTTATTTATGAATACTATTATTCGATATCAATATATTCAATTTGTTGGTTTTGTTTTACAAATTTTTTGATTTTGTTGTACACTACAGTCATTTACTTGTACCGACAAAGTAAGACAAAAAAATCAAATGTTGGGTACAACAACTATAGAAAGGAGTATGTTGAAAAATAGGAGCGTATATTACGTTCACTTTTATATAATTCCTTTGTTCTCTTTTATGCTTGAAATTGTTCGTCTCTAACATTTTGTTGTCGTACGTTATTGTTAATTTCTGTGTGATTATAGGAGGTGGTTTCTGTTTCACTAACAACACCAGAGGAGTCGCAAGTGCGTTGCCACCCTTTGGGGGGAAGGGATTAGGGGAGGAAGAGGAGGAGAGAGGAGGGGAGGTGGGTTATCCGGCGCTCTCACTGACCGAACGAAACGCAACAATGCAAGGACTTTTACTTCACGTCGGTTTTCTATGAGAGGGTGGTACTACCCCGGGCGAGCCGACCGATTCAAGCTGAAACCAGTAATAGTTTCAACGTGGCTCTACCACCATAAAACTAAAATAACGTATGTTCTCACGCATGCACTTACACTAAAATGGAAGTGGGCTGGACACATCGCACGCTACTCTGATAAAAGATGGACTATAGAAAATGTAAGATGGAAAGGTTCATAAGGAAAATGGGAAGCTGATAGACTAATGAGACGGTGCACTGATGATATTACACGGGTGACAGAAACCGATTGCGTCAACTTGGCCAGGGACAAAGGTCTTTAGCCAAAGGAGGCCTTTACCCTAACAGTGGTCCATATTTCAATCGAAAAATATTCAACATGATATACTAAAACTAATTTTAAGTAAATATACTAACATTTTTTTTAAATGTATCTTAAAATATGGAATAAATGGCTTTATTATCATTATTATATTCATTTTAACCAGTGGTGACCAGACGCTGTAAGTTTTTAAATCCGAATGAACATTAATAGTGTCAAAATTATTTACACAAAGTTTAATAAAAACAATCTTGTGATTTGAATTGCTAATTACCAGAGCTATTATTAAGCCTCGATGTGACGAAAACGGTTAAAGCAGTCCATTTGTACAATGTATTAACTTTTCGACTGACGTGATCATTGCAGTAGCCGAAAGCTGATCGTTTTCTTTTGAATTCCTTCTAAATATTGCTAACATAAATTCTCTGTCCTTGAATAAACATTAATATCATCGGATATTAAAAAATAAAACTTTATATGTGTGCCATCCATAGATATCCATATTTCGCAGTATTGAGCACGTTAGAAGAGGTCGCACTGTACTTTACGATGGCGTCCAACTTCACTGGTTTTTGGTTACTCAAGCTGATGCGAACTAACTTGCTAACCTTTATATTCCCCGTAGTAAATATACCTCCTTAGCGTATATTACGTTCACTTTTATATAATTCCTTTGTTCTCTTTTATGCTTGAAATTGTTCGTCTCTAACATTTTGTTGTCGTACGTTATTGTTAATTTCTGTGTGATTATACGAGGTGGTTTCTGTTTCAGTTATCCTTTTTTTAATTAAGGATTTCTGACAGTGTAGTCAGTGTAGTAAATTAATAGTAATAAGGTTAGCAGTTTTTAACCGACTTCAAAAAAAGGAGGAGGTTATCAATTCGTCTGTATTTTTTTTTATATTACTTTGCGGATTCGTTCGCGTTACTATAGATTTGATCTATCCTTCGGGAACAGTGTTTTTTATGTGGTTATTCAAGTATTACGTAAGCACTGATGGGGGGGGTCCTTGATTTGCTTATTTTTAATGACGTAGGGGTTGGGGGGTCTGGATGACGATTATGTCAGCAATATTTCTTTACTGAATTAGAACATATTTGAATATACTTATATAAATGTTTAAGTAATTACGGGCGGAGGATTAAGAACATTACTTACTTTTGCTGACCAGGGGGAGGGAGCGGTCAGAAATTACAAAAAAATCTGCTTACGTAATACCTGAATGGTATCTACCTCTTTCTATCCTGATTGAATGATCCCTATGTCCTCTTCAGCACCTTTTGACGACGTGTGTGCAGAATTTTATGACAAATTTGTTAAGTAGTTTAGGCGTGAAAGCGAAACAAACAAACTAACAGAGAAACAAACTCACATTCGCACTGATAGTCAAGGAACAAATTACTTTAAACGGGACTAGTTATTTCATTCAAAAATCCAAACTAATACTATCAGTGCGAATGTGAGTTTGTTTCTCTGTTAGTTTGTTTGTTTCGCTTTCACGCCTAAACTACTTAACAAATTTGTCATAAAATTCTGCACACACGTCGTCAAAAGGTGCTGAAGAGGACATAGGGATCATTCAATCAGGATAGAAAGAGGTAGATACCATTCAGGTATTACGTAAGCAGATTTTTTTGTAATTTCTGACCGCTCCCTCCCCCTGGTCAGCAAAAGTAAGTAATGTTCTTAATCCTCCGCCCGTAATTACTTAAACATTTATATAAGTATATTCAAATATGTTCTAATTCAGTAAAGAAATATTGCTGACATAATCGTCATCCAGACCCCCCAACCCCTACGTCATTAAAAATAAGCAAATCAAGGACCCCCCCCATCAGTGCTTACGTAATACTTGAATAACCACATAAAAAACACTGTTCCCGAAGGTATAATATCATTGTTGAATGTAGAATGAAAAAGGGTAATTGGAACGCAAGAGTAAAATAATACATACAGTCGAGCATAGCAACCTCCTTCACGACCTTTTTTGAAGTCCTTTATTGACAGATGTCAAAATGTCTTTTTTATTTGCATGTGTGTATATGTTGTGTAAAATTGAAGCAGTAGTGTGAGTAATGCATATTTTAATTAAGCTAATGTACTTCTAATGCATTTTATATAAAATAAATATAGCTTTCTGCACTTCTCCTCCATATAAACTTTAACTATGCCAAGTTTCACGTTCATCCGTTCGCCCAATTCCGTTAAAAAGGGATACAAAGATTAGGCTTCACGTATTAATATTAAGTTTTCGAAACTCTATTACAGATCAACCAATTTATTCTCGCGCCTTGTTTGCAAAGTCAATGTGTTGAAATTTAATGGAATCTAAGATACCATACACATCTCTAATTTAAAAATTCGAAAGTTAGGTACTTAGTTATTTTTAATATTATTTTCATATGTAAAAATAAAGTGCAACGTTCACGTGTTTGCAATTCTATTTCTACTAAATGCCTTAACTGTTTTTTTTAGATGATTCTTAGCTATGGTTAGACTCTAGACCCGGTAGGTGGTGCTGTTGTAGTGAAAAAGTTTTTTTTAAATTCTGACTTTAAAATATATAAACATAAAATTAAAAGGTTCCACAGCATTTGAGACTTTTTTTAATTCATGAATTATTGAAGTCTCTATTGTGATGTCTACGTACTCAGTCTGCTGTACTATATATAAAAACTCGACCACTTCATAGCAAGCAGTAGGTAGCTCAAAATTAGGTGGATCAATGGAATTTGAAACATACTTTACCCAGTTTTATTATCAAAATGTAAAAAATTACTTCAATAATACGTGTTGTTGTACATACGTAGTATTTACACATTTTATAACTATGATTTAACCTCTAAAACCGTTTTACCGATACTAAGTTATGTGAAGTTACTTCTGTTATATTTTATCCTTACTGTTTAACTCGTACAAAAAAGTTGAAATATAGCCTCGTTAAAATCTATTCAGCCTTTTCAGAGATTACCTTGAAAAAACAACAAACAGTAAAATTGTATTTCCATGTATGAATTTATTAATTTTATTATAGTCATTTTCTGGTGTTTCTCATAAAACTTAAATGTAAGCTAATCTCTTTTATAATGACAGTATTAGGAAAGCTCATACCAAGAAGCACTGGTCTTATAAAGATAAAGTTTTTAAGTTGGGTTAAGTTTTAATATTAAAAAATTAACTATTTACAATTATTTTATTCTTGTCAACACTAAACCTCGCGTCAATATCTACTGATAATATTAACAACAAAAATAAGAATAATATTAAAAATACACATATATGCCCATATATACGTTATTAATAATAATTTTCTTTAACATGTTTTCAATTATCTTAAGTTAACAATAAGTGTAGTTAAGTTCCTTGCTTCTTATAACTTGTAGTTCAGTTTTTGTACTCGTCATCTATACATTTCAACTTGAACTTTTCCGGTGTTATTACAAAAAAAGTTAAATACGTATTGAACCCTGGCTTTAAAAAGGTCTCGTATTAAATACACAGCCGTCGCTGAATGTTCGCAATCTTTCTCTTT